>ML385630.1:0-54264 GCA_005239525.1 Nicotiana knightiana | reverse complement strand
GATTGGTTGATTAATCTCTATTTGTTCAACTACGTTCTTGTTGTAGTTGATTGAATGGCCATCAATTAGCTGTTCCTATTTATTATGTATCTACTTGAAAGAGAGTGCATATTTAGGTGGGTGTTTGATCAACATCACTCCCGGAGTATAGATGAAAGTCATAACCGAGGGTTTAGAGGTTGGATTAGAGATAACGATACTTTGGGTGTAATCTAAAGTGAACTGTAATGCAATCTAGCTAGTGTAACTTGAGAGTGTACGTCTAGTAAATTATCATAATTACTTGAGAGAGATTTATGGTAGATAGAGTGTTCATGATTGATAAAGAAAACTAATCAAGCTATATGAAGTATCCGAGAAGTAAGTTCACCGACGGGGGAAACCATAACCTTAGATCTTTATTACAAATGTTTACACCTTAGCGTAGTTCATATTTAGTTTTAATCTTTAGTTTTAGTAATTTAAATAACCTCAAGTGACAGTTGAGTATTCTAACAGCTTGCTTGATACGTAAATTCCCTGTGGGATCGACTCTGGGCATAATACCCCAGATTATATTTACAACGCCCGCTTAGTCTTTTCATAGACATAGTTGAGCGTGATCAGTCACCTGACCACTTATACAAACTCGAAAATGCTCTGTATGGTCTCAAACAAGCACCAAGAGCATGGTACGAACGATTATCAAAATTCCTGCTAGAACATGGGTACAAACGAGGCAAAATTGACAGTACCTTGTTCTTAAGGGAAAATGGTAAGGATCTCCTGGTTGTGCAAATATATGTGGATGATATTATATTTGGGGCGACTTCTGAAAAATTGAGCAAGGAATTTGCTATGCTTATGGGGAGTGAGTTTGAGATGAGTATGATGGGTGAGCTAAACTTCTTCTTAGTCTTGCAAATCAAGAAAAACTCAAATGGAACAAGATCCACCAACAAAAGTATGTGAAAGAATTGCTCAAGAAGTTTAAAATGGAAGACTCAAAGGAAATAGACACTCTCATAGCCACAACTGCAAAACTAGATGTAGATGAACCTGGTTCATCCGTTGATCAGAAGAGATACAGAGGGATGATTGGGTATCTATTATATCTCACTGCCAGCAAACCTGATATTGTGTTCAGCGTGGGACTGTGTGCTAGGTTTCAGGAAAATCCAAAGGAGTCCCACCTCACTGCAGTGAAGAGAATTTTGAGATATTTGAAAGGCACCACTGATTTGTGCCTTTGGTATCCTAAAGGTAGTAATTTCGACCTTGTAGGATATGCTGATTATGTAGGTTTCCTGGTTGACAGGAAAAGTACTTCAGGTATGGCTCACTTTCTGGGATCATGCCTTGTGTCTTGGGCTACCAAGAAACAAAATTCAGTAGCCTTGAGGCTGAATATGTGGCTGCAGCCTCCTGCTGTTCTCAGTTGCTATGGATCAAGCAACAACTCATGGACTTTGGTATAGATGTGGGATGCATTCCTATTTTTGTGATAACACTAGTGCCATTAGTATGACGAAGAACCCGGTTCATCATAACAGAACTAAGCACATAGATGTTAGGCATCATTTCCTGAGGGATAACTATGAAAAGGAATGATCTAAATTGAATTTTGTGCTACTGATCAACAAAGTGCAGATATCTTTACTAAAGAACTGAGTAGGGCGCATTTTGAGAGAAATAGGCTTGAATTAGGGATGATTAAAATCACCTGATTGAAAAAAAAAATTATTGGAATTTTTTCTTTTGGCTAGAAACACTAACATAGATATTCAACCAGTCTAATCATTTCTCAGTATCATGACTTTACTTTCATACTCTCTTGCCATGTATTAATATGATTCTTTGGTTGCTAATGATGTTTCTCTATCTTTGTAAATTGAGGCAAATTAAGGACTTTAACACGATGAACCTGGTTCATTTCTGGTGGTTCATCTGACTGACAAGGTACGTGCTCATATCCATACAATTATTGAACTAATTGCAGTCACACATGAGCAGGATTCTATATATATTTGGTTCATTTCAAAGTCTTTGTACTAATCCTTAAATGAACTCGTTCCAAGAAGTCACATCAGTACTCAATTAGCCTAGAGGTAGGGAACTCTTAACTATCTAATCAATGACACTCCTACAACTATTAGACTTCCACTTGAATAAATGTTCTACCCGTTGTATAATTAATAGCCATATCTTATATAAAGGTCATCATTACTCTCCTCTTCATAAAGTAACCGTTGAACCAAGATCATTAGTCTTCAAACCCAAAAACTGATCACTCTTTCTTTTCTTCCTAACAACACTCATAATCATGTCTTCACCACCATCCGCGTCTTCTTCTTCATCACCAAATCGTGATTATGATGGAAGGAACTATGAATCAGATTCAAATTCTCCATCAATATACAGTTCTCAATCACCAGAAAGAACCTCAACCCCTGAAAACCCTCATATTCCTGAAAACCCTCCTATTCCAGAACCCACATCTAACCCTAACCCAGCCCCTCGTGGTCGTCGTGTAAAGGTTCTTGGCAGAAAATCAGTGGCTTCTGGGTCACGTGCAAAATTCTTTGAGGCAATTCTGCAGGCTGAAAAGGATAAGAATTTTGAATCATAAAGTAAATCTTTTAAATCAGCCAACGAGGATGAAGCACCTAGTTCATCAAATTCTGAACAAGGTAATCTCGAGACAATTTCTGAGTCTGCTAATGCTGAGTACAGGTTTGTTCTGGTTGGGTTAGTAGTGGATGTTGAAGTGCCTAGTAGGCAAAGAAAATTGGAAAAGGGTAAAGTTCTTGAGGGAAAGGGATTTGGGGAGTATGGTACTACTTTGACTATTTGTGGTCCCATTCCTGAGAAGGTTAGAGAAGATGTCACAGAGTTAGGGGGAAGTGTAGTTGATGAAGCAGCGGCAGGTCTAGAAAGCTTGAAGAAAGGAGCAGATGGACCTGGTTCATCTGGGGATGAAACATTGGCTGAAAGGCTAAGGAAACTAGGGAAGTCCTATAACCCCAAGAAAAGGAGGACTCAGAAGTCCAAGAAGGCTACTAACCCAGTTCCTTCCAAGAAGAGGAAATCTTCTGTAGTTGCTGATGTTCCTGTTCCTAAGGTGCGTGCTACACGTAGTGCTGTGAGAGAGGAAGAAGAACTATTTGATAAGGCTCTGCTTGAGAGTAAGAAAAAGAGAGCTGCAAAGGGAAAGGCTAAAGTACGAGAGCTTGTGGAGACTGTTGTGGTTGAAGAAGATATGATGGAATTGGTCCATCATGAGGAGCAGACTGCTCTTGTTGTGGTTGAGCACCTAAATCAAAAAGGGCCAAGGATTCTTCAAAGAAGTCAGCTACAGTTTCTGCCACACCTACAAGAACCGTTAAAAGGACCAGGTCCAAAGCAAGAAAAGTGAAGGTTGTTAAGAAAGATGATGATAGAGAGTGGAGTGGAGAAGATGAGGGGGAAGTTGGTGAGGCGACTGACAGAATTACCTTGTTTGGCAAAAGAACAATTCTGAAGGGAAAGTTGGTGAAGGATCTTGAGGAATCTGGGATGAGATACCTGCTGGACACACTGGATGTTCAGGGGTGGAAGAACATGGTTCTTCACATGGAAGGTAGATTGGCTAGAGTTGAACTGGTGGAGTTCATGGCTAATGCAGCGGTCAAGGACGGCAGGGTCACTACCACAGTCAAAGGAATTCAAGTCTCCTTTGATGCTAAAGAACTGGGAGAAATTCTGCAAATTCCTGCTGAGGGCTACGAGGATTACACGAGGCAAAGATGGCCTAGTTTGGAAGGGATGGCCTCAGCAATCAATATTACCAGATTCTTCAGTGACAATGAAAGGGAAATTGAACCCAGGCTAGTCTACAAAAGTGAAATGAAGCCAGAACACAAGTTGCTCTTCGAGTTTGTCATCAAGTTCTTGTTGCCAAGACAAGAAAGAAGGCACATAGCCAACTATATGGATCTGACCTTGATAGAATGTTTGTTTAGGGGAAAGTACATCAATTGGCCAGCCTTCATCATCCAACTCTTGCACAGAGTTGTGAATGGAATAAAAGCACATGCAATCCCATATGGATTTATTCTGACCGATGTGCTTGCTTATTTTGATGTTCCTGTGGAAAAGGCTGAGATGGCTACTGCCAAGGATTATTTTGGGAAGGATACTTCGTTGACTTGCGATTATACTGTCAATGTTCCTGCAGATGAACCCGATTCATCTAGGAAGCAGCCTGTCAACAGCAAAACTAGAACTCTGGTGCAGGAAAGCGAGATTAAGGATATGTAGATCCTTCGTTTGAAGTCTCGTTTGATTGAGGTTGAAGCTGAGAGGGATGCTCTCAAGGCTGAATTAGCAAAAGAGAAGGAAAATAACGAGGGTGTTCTTAATCAGATGCTTTCTCTTCTACAAACCAAGACCACAACCTCCTCTGCACCTTCCCATCCTTAGTCTGTCCAGAGCTTCCAAAACCCCTCTTTAGACCAGTTGTTCTGTTTCTATTATTTTTATTCTGTTTTGCTCATGGTTATGACTGTTTTTGTTTTGTTTGTATGGTGTTTGATGTACGTTCCTAATCAATGAATTTTTGTTGTTTTGTTATTGACTTGTCTCAATTTCTTAGATAGCTTACATTTATTGGTTTCTTATGATGATTAATCATGTTTGCACCTGCAGTTGCCTCAATGGCCATGAGTAATTGTTAACAACACTGGTGAGTTTATCATTTTGCAAATTTTTCGATGATGCCAAAAAGGGGACGACAAGTGTTTTTATATTTCAAGTGATATTTATAACCTAATGAACCTGGTTTCTCTATGATAAATGCTTAAAAACATATAAAGTGTTTGAATTGTATACAGGGAGAAGCGCAGAGTTTGTCATCATCAAAAAGGGGGAATTTGTTGACCCAAGTCACTGCATAGTTTTGAAGATTGACAAATGTCTGACCAGTTGAACCAGGTCCATCAGAGCACACATACTTGACCGGATGCGTTGGCACACAAACCTTATATGCGTAGGAGATGAATGCGATTGTGAAGTATCAATGAACAAGGAGAGTGTCTCCTAATGCGAAAAGGTTGCAAATTGATAAGAGAATAGAAGTTGAATTCAGCAAGGACAGTAACGAAGGAAGGAAGTTGAGTTTAATACGAACTCGTTCTCCCAGGTAGAATTGTACCAGAACTGAACGACAAACTCAACAACTGACTTTATAAATAATTGAAGTATTCTTGCTTGAATCAAGAACACACAAGTGCAGAAGTGAATCAAGAGCTGAAAGCAAAATTCCTAGATATTTTGCAAGCAGAATTATTGTGCGACACAAAGGCTACATACCAGCTAGAAGAACCGGTTACATCTGTTTATCATTGATTCTAGTTGGTTGTAGTAGAAGTTTTAATATTGTATCTTTTCAGCTTTCATAGAAGCAATTATAATAGGTACGCATTGTTCAAGTTAGAGTTAACTTGAAGCTTGTATAAATTAGCTAGGGGCTAGTTACTACGAAGGGATTAGAGTTAGTCCTAGGATTACAAAAGACTTTATTTTGTAAGTCTGTTCGGCTCAGTGTTTTAGTGAAGAGTTTGAGCAAATCCTACTGAGGAGTAGGTCGTGGTTTTTTCACCTTTTGAGCCAGGTGTTTTCCACGTAAAAATCTCTATGTTTTTACTTTACTGCTTTTATTATTCTGCAACAGTAGAAGTTGGAACACCAAGAAGAACCAGGTTCTTCTAGAGAGACAACACTCAAAAATTGGGTACCACACAAAGTAACCTATCTTCTTGTGTGGTATTGACGTCTAACGCATCATTTATCTTGAATTTAACGCTCTCTTTTCTTTTCTTTTCTTATTTATTATTATTCAAAAAAAATCTGATTAATTATGATTACGATCGCATCCGATGGGGATTGCGTATGTATCATGACGCCGCATGAATCAGACCATTACATAGTTCAGGAAGATTAGGAATAAATTAAATAAACTAACACTTTTTCTTATTTTGATTTTCTTTTCGAATGAAAGATTTCTAAAATGAAAGAATATATTTTTTGCTTTAAATTTTTTTTATTTGGGATTTTCTAAAGAAAGACTTTTAAAGAAGTAATTAAAGGAATTTTTTTTTTGGATTTTTTTAAAAATTGGGGGCCGGAACCGATGAGGTTTGCCTACGTATCTCACATCCGGTGAGAATCAGACCCGCTCAAATTCTGAACCCTAAACAGAAGTTCTGGGTTATTTTCCCCAACAGAGTCGCCAGAGCTGTCACACCTCCTTTTTCACGAAAGGGGTGGGATAAGGGAGTTTTTCCAATTAAAGTGACATAATCGAATTGAGATTATTTATTTATTCAGAGTCGCCACTTGGGATAATTTATAGTGTCCCAAGTCACCGATTTGTTTTAAATCCCAAATCGAGGAAGTTTTGACTCTGTGTTAAAGTCTGTGAAACTAGAAGACCGGGTAAAGAATTCTATTAAACCAGGAGAAAGTGTTAAGCATTCCCGAGTTCCGTGGTTTTAGCACGGTCGCTTAACAATTTATACTTGACTTAATTAAATTATTTTATTACTCGTTTTAGAACATATGTGTATTTAACCTTCTACCGCTCTTAATTATCTTGATTATTCATAATTACAGAATTATCTTAAAATGAGTCACGCGTATGGATACTCATTTCGTTTGACGCGTCGAGAGTCATGTCACACGTACGTGTACACAATTAATCACACATTGTTAATATTGGGATTACTTGGCCAAAGTCGCACAAACGCGTACCTTGGTTTATTTTTAAAACCATAATTATGCCACGCGAACATGTACATAACCACGATAATAAATTAGCGCGCGCCTAAATCATTTTAAAGTTTGCCTAACCAGAGTGTTAATGGCCTAGCATGCTCCTACTACTCTTATGAGAACAAATTTTCCTTTAACATCGTGTTTCAACATGTTTAAAACCATTTACAAAAGGACAGAACACTAGAGTACTTCAAATTTTGCACAAAACAAACGGCAAGAACGTAAGGAAAATACTTATCAAAAATCTGGATTTATGTTTCAAGGCTTGGATTCTAATGAATACGTGAAGGAATTCTCTTATGCCCCCATTTGTGACTTAGCTAAATGAATAAAGAATTATGCCTTCAACTAGCAAAGAAAACCTCATTGTAGGTAAAATAGTAAGAAAAACATAACTTGCCAACCATAATTATAAAATATGGAATTAAACCAACCAATTCAAACCATATTCAAGAGGCACGAACAATCTTTTATCAACAAACAAATTTGGACGGCTTCAAAAAATAAATTTTAAACACGGGGATTGACCAAATAGGCTACATATTCATGTGGAAACTCCAAGAAGTCAAATACCAAATCAATGATCACAAAATCTAATCAAACCATAATTCGGCATGTCTAAACCAGACAGATCCACTTAAAACCAAGTAACGAATTCAAATCCCCTTAAACATGATTCTGTCACATAATAATCAACACCAAAGACATGGTAAGAGTAATGAGAAAATATATGGACCTTGAAAATAATTCCTTAATTGATTTCTATTTGATGAATGATATACGCAATTGCAGCGTAAGTCCTAAAAGTGACAAACCAGTAACAAGAACTAAAAGCCACAAACGGATCTCGATTGGCACCTCAATTGCACAAACACGAAAGTTGTGCAGAATCCGAAGAATCAGACGTTAAGGTGGAAAATTTGGCTACAGTCTGGATGTGCTTACGATGGTGGTATCTTTCTCTTGAATGCACAGAATTGGAATTATAAAAGTGAATGAACGAAAATGTCTGCAAAAATATAAACTAGGGAACAAACTTGAAAAGGAGTTCAAGACTCAATTCTCACAAGACATGACAAATCATGACCAATTTTTACATCTTTCAACTAAGCTATTATGACTGGATGGATAAGGGTGTATGGAGGGGTGGTCACACGATGTGTGGCGGCTGAAAGTTAAAGAAAGAGAGAATTCCCTTCTTCCTATTTTGGGAGATGCGGCTCAAGGTTAGAGTGACTTTGCAATTTCTCCTCTGTGTATTCTTGTTCCTCCTTTTCACGTTATTTTATCCAAGATCCCCCATTTTGTTTTTTAATTCCCTGATTATATAGATGTATGTATTTTATAGTAACTGATGTGAGGAAGTAGTGTGCTAAGTGGGGGAAGTGGAAAAGAGATGTGAAGGATGGGGGTGAGGCATGAGTGAAGTGGGGAAGTGGGGAAGTTGGGTGTTATTTTCTATATTTTTTTTAGTATTATATATATATATATATATATATATATATATATATACATATATATATGCTAACCAACTTACTTTTAGACTTAAAAAGAAATTATATAAATCAGAAAACTTACTATTTACGCTAAAGTTTAAATTATGCTAAAAAAAATACATACTACTATAACTTACATTTAAATTAGAAGAAACCAAGTTTTATATATATAAATATTCTTTTAACATAGGAACAAATCTTATATTCTAAGATTGTGAATATTTTTGTAGTTTTTAATTTTTTTACATAAAACCTATGAAGAGTAAGATACAAGTTTAAAGTATTAAGATTAGACCTAAATGAATATTTACACTAAAATAATATGTAATTTGAGTGTGGTCAAAAATTAGTTGTTCACAATAGGGATGAGTGCGCTTTACAGGAACTGTGCCCAGAAAATCTACTAAGTGTGGAAAAAGTGCAGATCGCATGTGTATTGTGCGGAGCGCACAATTGTAGTCGCTACAGCAAAAGGGAACTGCAACCGCACAATTACAGTGTGTACCGCACAAATTAAAAAGAGAAAATGCAAACTCTCTAAAGTTTGGTTTGTCAGAGAAATGGCCAAAGTGCGGCCGCACACCAAAATCTACGATCCGCGACACAAATCTGCGACCACACCACAATTTCTGCGGACCGCAGATCAACAAGGGCATTGAGCCCCAAGTAATAGAGTGTGGACCACATAAGGAATTCTGCAGCTGCACTCATCACTTTGTCCCTCAAGGCAGAACCGTATGTATAAATAGTGAACCTAGGGTTACTGTACATTTTTTTCCCTCTCTGAGCACTCAAAAATCTAAAACAATGAAAGCTTCTGCTAATTCATCTGCCACATAAAATCAAAATCTGTGATCACTCATTTGCACTACTTCATATCTAGTATGCTTCAATTACTCATAAAATTTTTCAATTTTTTTGTTTAATTTACAATTTTTTAGGTAGTTTTAGGCCATTTGTCATTAGATTTCAATTTTACAACCATGTGGGGTTTAAATTGTGTTGGGTCAACTGATAATTTCTCTATGGGGAATGGGTAACTTGATTTCCATTCTTCAATGTTAATACCATGTCAAATTTGTGTAAAAAATTGTTAACCCTAGAACTCTGTTCGTAAATATATTGAAACCTGCGGTCGCACAAGAAATTATGTGGTCCACAGAAGTTGAGATAAAGGTTCATTAGTCAAGCATGATTCTGCGGCCACACTGAAAATTGTGCAAATCACAGAAATCCCATCGCGGCGACAGAAAAGTGAGTGCGACTGCAATACAAGCCAATCTCTATCTTCACTGAGTAGGAATTTTGGTGAATCTGATGTGCAGCCGCAATAGAAAATGTGCGGACCTCACTCAAGTTCCGCGGTCGTACAAATAATTGTGCGGATCGCATATTCAGTTCTGCGGCCGTAATATCAAATTGCGCGGTTTGGAAAGCCTAGACTGCGACTGCACTTTTTATTTTGCGGACCAGAATCCACTACCGTGAAAGCATGTTTTATACTATGTGTTCACTATCTGTTAGCTCTTCAATTAAAACTGACACATGTTTTTGCTTGTTATAGAAAAAGGTTAGATCCCGTGGCAGAGAGATACTTCAAAGGGGAGGGGTGAACCTTCTAGGGGCCGAGGCAAAAGTACTTTACCCCTCGTCCTTCAAAAGATCATCACCAAAAAGGCTACAGTCGGCCGAGGAAGAAACACTATGCCCTCCGAATCTAGTTCTTATTCCCCATATTGGGAAGCATCGAAGGGCGACTCAGATCAAGAGCACTCGGTTATCCAATCAAAGACACCAGCGATGTATCTACTCTGGGGCGAGCCTTCACATCAGATAGCATCTCCGAGGGTTCGGAGAGTGCCAATCAGGCTTTAGACCTCTCCTTAACACCTGCCCCTGAGGCACCTATAGTTGATGATATGTCGGATGATGGTCGAGGGGGAGATACCAATGGTATTGGCCTTGAAAGGTCAAAGAAGAAAGAGGTCTAGGAGGACTGGTTCGTCAGTCTAGCTGCTTTCACTAGCTTCCGTGGGTGGTGGCCGGTGAGATCTCTCACTCTTGAGCGTTAATTCCAACTGAAAGACCTTGACAAGTATAATCCAGCAATTTTGAGACACTTCCGAGATCTAAAGGTGTGGATGTGGTTCACCAAGAGTGTAAGTGCAAGGAGTATCTGGTTCGGGAGTTATACGCCAATGAGGAATCTGAAGGTGCGGTTTGACCAGCATACACTGAACTCCTATTTGGGGTTTGAGGATGTTGAGCCTGCACAGTACTTGGAGAAGCTGGAAATGGGAGATCCAGCTTGGCCATGTCTAGCTGAGATTCTTGCAGCCCCGAGGCCACCACCACCATGGATTACAGCAGGGGTTCCTATTCAGTGGAACACCCTAAACTTCAAGGTGAAAGGATTTCAGACTTTTGTATGCAACGTACTAGATCCGTGCCAGAATGAAACAAACCTACTGATCCCGCGGGCAGTTCTAGCCTCCTCCATTATGGCTGGGTACCCAATCAATGTGGGTGTCCTAATGTCGGCCAACATGTCTGCCCTCGCCAGGAAAGCAGATACCTCCTACCCATATCCCAATACCATCACTAAGTACCTTGCAGATGCACGGGTGGAGACGGGAGAGTTTGACAAGAAGGTTCGGGCTAAGAAACCCTTCTCTTGTTATTCTCTGATGGGTGTACGCAACCCTAAGAGAAAGGTTCAGCTGACTACCATCGTAGGCTAGTCTAATGAGCCATCGGTGGTAGCTATAGAGACAGCCGATATGCCATCCTCTTCAGCAGAGCCTTCAGCCAGTGCAGCTACCATGTCCCCACCTTCAGCCTTAGTTCCTTCCATCTTGGCTTTGAAGCTAGTGCCTATGCCCTCTACTCCACTTTCTGCGTTGAGTCTTCCAAACACTATCGAGCTTGAACAACTAGATGCATACAACTACTGTAAAGTTGTCTGACATATCTAGTCATGTTGCAGCACAGTCATCCATTCTGGCACCCCAGATTCCACCCACAGTTGAAGAAACCTTGAAGAAGCTCTTGGAAAATCAAAACACTATTATGGCCACTCTGTTACAACATAGGTCGGTAATAGAAGAGCTGGGGAAGGAAGTGAAAAAGATTCGGAAGTCCCAGGCCTCTAAAAAATCAATGGACAAGCTCCGATGATAGGTTACCAAGCTTACAGCAGTCGGAGACATTCCATTTGATATGCTGATAGACCCGCACCACCCAGGCCAAGATCCTACAGCACCAGCTAGCTAGTCTGAGGAGCCAGACATTGCTGCTGACACTGCCGAGGCAGTACGTCAAATGTTCACCAACCCAAGAACTCCCGAACTTGAGGATGATAAGATCCAATTGGATAAGGCTGAGGTCGGTGCAACTGCCGGAGACACAGAGATGGCCATAGAGCCATAGGGAGTTTTCTTCATGCTCACCCTTCCTTTACCCTTATTTTGTTAAGCATTGGGGACAATACTTATTTTTATTCAGGGGGTGGAGTTTATTTGAAATTTTTTGATGACTCTGTATTTTTACAATTCTGAGACATTTGGCCTGTAATTAACTTAATACTATTTTTTCTCTCTCTCATTATGTATATATTCTCTCTTCTCTCTCATTATGTATACTCGTTACGCTTTCAATAACTTCTGCTTTGTAGCTTCTTTATGTTTGTTTTCTTATTAGCTAGTGTTTAACTAAGTAGCTTCTTTTTGAATTAGTAGCTTCTTTTTGATTTAATAGCTTCTTTTCATGTTTTAGTAGATAAAAAGCTTTTGGTTTTATTAATGCCACGGTTCTTTCCAACAGTAGTTTTTGTGTGAACCAAGTGACTCATCCCAACGATGGATGACGTGACAACCTTCTTAAGGAATTGAGTCCGTTTTTGGTGCCTAGGTAATAATAGTAGTAGTAATGAATAAAAAGACCTAATCATGTCATGCTCGAAGAGTCAAAAATGCTCCACTTGGTACCAACACACTTAACTACATGCTTATAATTAGAAACAGGGATTTTGGAAAGAAATAGCTCTAGTTAGTGACCTTGTGACTCTTGTGTTGACTTAGGCAATCTCGAGTGTTTTATTCGAACCATAGCGATTTTCAATCTTGAGTATGGTCGTTGTGGGGACTATCCTCTTTAACTATCCAGTTGCGTGAGAGGTGAGATATTTTTTTTTTGCAAGTCCAGGTACTTGTGTGAATGGTCTAGAACTTGCCTCGAATGTGTTTCTAGGCGAAATTTTAAGTTTTGTTTGGCTTGAGAGGTGATTGTAGGCTCTCCTTGTTCCTCTTGAGGTTTTCCATTTCCCACCAATGTTTTTATCCCTAGTCAAACCATTTGAGTCTCAAACCTTTCTCATTTCATAACCATGTTGCAAGTCTTTTCCCGTTTTGTCATGACCCTCTCTTGGCACCCGAGCTTTCCTTAACACTCTTGTGAAAAAATTGGCTAAAAACATAAGTTTTGGGGAGAGACGAGGAACTTGAAAGAGGTATCAAGGTACAAAAAGTGAAAAGAATGAATATAAAGAAAGGAAAGAAAAGGAAAGAACAAAAAGAAAAATGCAAAAAAAATGTGAATAAGTGGAAGAGTTGAAGGGATTCAAAGAAAGGTAATGATGCAAAGCATGGAGAAATCAAAAAGGGAGAAAATGAATGTCATGATAAATAAGGAGTGATGTTAAGTCTCTCTAGTTCTCCTAAGGAGAAGAAATACCTCAAATAATTGGCAAAGCATGAGCCGAGAACAGAAAATGGAGAGCTTAAAAAAAGATAAACCCACACTATCATAGCATATCCAACCCTAGTCCAAAAGCCTTCATTGCATTCCAAAATAGCACTACGTGATTTCAAGCCGAGTGATCTTACATTAGTGGTGATCTACACGAGGGGCAAGCCTATGGTACTTAAAGTCGTACTTGCGACATTCTTTTAAGAGAGATGAGTGAACCTTTCGCTAATCTTTGGATTGAGTGCTAAATACTTAAGTGAGATAGGCAAACAGAGAGTAGAGGAGGAGGAGTTTGGGATCCACAGTGACCTACATGAAAGAGCGAGCTTCCTTGATGAATAAAGTCAACTCTTGATGCTCAAGGTCACGTTAGAACTACTTATACATAAAAGTTTAACTTGTTGCCTTGTTGATAATTCATAAGTGGTGTGGGTAATTGTTGGTCCCAATTGATGTGTGAATGACTCACTTTTGATTAGCTGGAATGGCCCTTAACTTGTGGAGGTGGGAACTCATTTATTTGCTTGAGGACAAGCAAAAACTTAAGTTTGGAGGAGTTGATAAGTGGGGATTTTAACTAATTATTAGCGTCTTATAGCTTTTATTTTAGTCCAAAAGCATTTAATTGTGTTCCCGAAAACTGATGAAATGTGCTTAAATGTAGGAACATTGGAAAATGAACTCCCGAGATGAAATCCAACTCAAGAAGGAGTAATATGAACTCAGGGACATAAAAGGCACAGAAGCTTAGAAGTGCGAACCGCGGAATATCATCTGCGGACGTAGATTTTGAAGGAAAAGTCAGCAGAGTTTGGTGCAAAAAGCGGTCCGCACATGAATTGAGAGACCACAAAAGCTGGGTCAGAACCAAATTTCAAAGAATAGGCATTCCACGTCCATCAAAATTGCGGACCGCACAAGAATTGTGTGGCTGCAGAAGAAGTGTTATGCGGCCACATATGTAAAAGTGCGGATCGCAGAAGAGCAAGATGCAGTCGCAGTTACAAATCTGCGGACCGCTACGATAGACAAGTTTCACATTTATGAGTACAGATATTACCAATGCATCATTATGCGGTTGTACAAAAGACTTTACTATCCTCATCATTGAAAGAGATTGTCCCCTCCGGTATATAATCTCGGGTTCATTTTTCCCTTGTGATGAACATCATAGTGCGCTTTAGTGTTGGCCCTTAGGGGACGTCGACTCCACCAATGATCATGTTAATGACGTGCTAAGGTTCCCCTTGTTCGGTTTGTTTGTTGGAGTCCCTATTTCTGAACTTATTTTTGGCTCGATCACTCATAAAGTCCCGAGGGTGCCCGTTATTGAATAACCGGGCCACTTCTTCTCTTAGTTGCCGGCAGTCCTGGGTCATGTGGTCGTGAGTGCCATGATACTTACACATCAGGTTAGGGTCTCTTTGGGTAAGGTCGGACTGCAATGGCCGAGGCCGCTTGGTATCTTTGACGTGCCCGATGGCAGATACGATGCTGGAAGCATCGACACTAAAGTTATATTCCGATCATCTCGGTGCCTCTCTAGACTCGAGTGGCCTGTCAAAACCGTTTTTACTCATGAGTCCCCCGCTATTGTGGCCTCAATCGCTTTTTTTTTCATCCTTCGCGGGGTTTCTCCTTGATCCCCCACCCCTTCGATCTATGCTATACGGTTGATACCGATCTCTGTTCGGTCTTGGTTCATGATCGACGACTTTTTTAGACCTGTCATTAGTTTTTATGGGATAAACTGACCCGAAGGAGGGCCCGAGTTGATCATCATCAACTCTGATTTTTGATTGATACATGTTATGGACGTCAGCCCAAGTTACCGACGGGTACTCTATCAATATGTTTCAGCTACTGTGAAGCAAGGAGCTTTGTGGGTTGAGTTCTTGAGTGAACGCCTCCACGACCTAATTGTCCGCAATCGGAGGCAGGTCCATTCGTTCCATTTAAATCCTCGCTACGAATTCGCTGAGCATTTCGTTATCTTTTTGTTTTACTTTTAAAAGGTCTAATTTCTGGTCTCGACCTTGATGGCCCTGGAGTGAGATTTTACAAAGGCACATGCAAACATAGCTAACGAATCAATGAAATTAGGGGGTAAGTTGTGATACCATATCATTGCTCCTTTCGATAGGGTTTCTCCGAACTTTTTAAGCAAAACCGACTTGATTTCGTCATCTTCTAATCCGTTTCCCTTAATAGAACACGTGTAGGAGGTAATGTGTTCATTTGGATCCGTGGTTCCGTTAAATTTTGGGATTTCGGGCATACCGAACTTCTTGGGGATTGGTTTCGGTGCCACTCTCGGGGGGAAGGCTTTTGGACAAATTTCTTGGAATCTAGGCCTTTCAATATCGCTGGTGCTCCTGGGATTTGATCAACTCTGGAGTTATAGGTCTCCATTTTTTTGTCGTTGGCTTCAATCTTCTTTTCCCCCTATTCCACCCGCTTTGTCAGTTCCTTAAGCATCTTTATTAATTCGGGGTTGGTCCCGAGTTTAACTTTACCCGGCCTTTTCGTGGTTTGTTCATTCCTTCAGATGTTTTCCCTGGATGGTTCGGGTTCAACTCTACTGGGGGCGCGGCTTTGGTTCTGCAGCTCGGCTATCGCTACTTGTTCAGCTTGTAACATTTTGAAGATCACCCGTTGATTGATCCCGCCGCCTTCACCATTGTGCGTACCCGGGGCTATTGATCGGGCTCCTCCGAACGATGGCCATATGCGAGTTGGCATCGATTGGGTCAGAAATCGGGACTTCGTTGGGGTCAATAGCGGGCACCTTGTTGCTGGGTACTATATTGTTGTTTCGCCATGGTGGCCAGACTCAGCATCAACATTCAAGTGAGCAAATTGATAGTTTGACATTCTTAAGTTGACCTGAAATTAAAATCTCAAAGAACGAGCATAAAATAGAGTGCGCTATGGAAATTTGTATCAAACTACCACTATTATACTTAGCTCCACGATAGACGCCAAACTATTTATCCTTAAAAATGGATATCAATTGAATTTATACGCGAGTTTATGGATATGTGGACTAATTCAATAAAAGTGATTAATGACGTTTGATAAGCAAATAAAAAATATAATAAATAGCCAAACCAATGATGATGGTGAGCCCGTGCTCGGTTAAAGGCTTAACAAGAAATCTGCCTTCAGTTCCGAGGTAGAACTTATGAGCGAAAACAAAAACTTTGAATAACTTTTAGAAACAGAGAGAACAAAAGTATATTTCCTTGGTATCCGTGTTACAGTGTGTCCAATGAATAATTAGCTTCCTCTTTATATAGTAAGGGAGTTTTACCCTAGGTACAATTCTAAGAAAGATAAAAATCTTCGGTTTCGCTATTCACTGATTTTCTACCGATACGAGGTGAGATTCACGACGTGATATCCGGTTGGGCACGGATATCGCGGTTCTCTGTTAATCGTGTGCGGTCATTTGTTAATGCTCTCCGAGGTCTTAGGACTCGAACTAGACCCTGGGGACGTGGTCTCGATGGCTCCGAGGGCAGGTGTTTTGCGCGGGCTCTGATACGAGAGGCTCCTGGTTCTGATTCTGATTCTGATTCTGATTCTGATTCCTTGTAGTCACATCCTTACTCCGTTTGTCTCACCGAAAAATCGGAGAACTCATTAGACTCGATTTTACACGTATACACTCATATAATTTAACAAATCCTATACGGGGAGGGAAGTTTGTGATGGTTGTTGAAAGTCTTCCTCATGATTCTTTTAATAGCAATATTCATTAGTTAACAGTTGTGTGTGTTGAATTGGTCCCGACTTGTTAAGGCGAGGAAGTCAAACATTGCGGATCCCCTTGATGTCAATTATATAAACTGAATATGTATCGGGGAATCAACTGATTAAAAATACTAAGTTATAAATATTGAAGTGAAGTTGAGTTGTTACAAGAAGTTAGAAGTTAGATGGTTAGACACCATCAATTTTTCATAGCTTATAATATGACATATACAGTACGAGTATAAAAAAACTAAGATTATCCAACTAACCACTCTGTGGATAAACAAGAAGTACCAAAAAGAATACACTGCACAACCCTGAACCATCAAATCAAGCTTCAAAAATAAGGTGATGGCGCATCCTTTGTGCTATTAAAGTAAAAAATTAGTCAGCATCATGTATGAGGAAAAATAAAACAGCTTTGATATTATTAATCCTTGTTTGGTAGTATTTCTTAATTTATGTAAAATGAATACATATATTAGTTATACACTATATCCATTATTATTCAATACATAGTAAATCGAGACATTAGCAATATCATTATATTTAATACGTGAATAGGAATATAAAGACAAAATTATCCTTTCAAAACTTTTAATAAACTAAACAAACAGTCAATAAAAATTAATTTCAATATTATTAATAGACTCTATTCAGAATTATTTTTAAACACCCTGCCGAACTACCCTTTAGTAATATACTCCTATAGGATTATGTAAAAAACTTTATCTAGACTAGCGTTGGTGTAAACTTTATATACTACTACTACTCATTATTTTCTACATTCTAAATCTCCAGTATGTTGCCACATCACGAGATAGTTTGACATCATGCCCACGTGTCGAACTTCAATAAGCCGACTACTCTGGACCTCCAACTCATTCCAGGAAGTTAGGACCATAAAACAAAAGTAGCAGAATTTATAGGCCTACCTGCTAACGCGATATGATTAGCTCAATTATTAATTCATGTCGCTAGTTATAGTACCAGCATACTACGGGCTACAATAATGTTTTATTAGTAAATTCTGAATATAAAATATAAGCCCATTTTTCGTACCGGAAAATTCTATTGGTCAAGTACAATTTAATGGAATTTAAAATTTGTAACTTCTATTTCCTGTTAAGTATGCGTAAAATAAGGGTCCATTTCTGTACTACTGTTTTGAATCATCCAAAAACATGTCAATTCAAGAACATGGGCAGGGATAAGCAAATAATTCAGAAAACCAGCTAAGCTATACAGAGGTGTTTAATTTGAAGTTAACGGCACTTGCAAACAACCCCAAATGGTTGCTGCCCTATTTTTGTTTTGTGGCTCTACTTATCCGATTACATAATTGGGATGGGAGCCCTCGGACCAAACATGTGAACAAACCTAACAAAATTTTGTATTGCTAACGCATCGCTTTATTTTAAGTTTAATGGATTTAATTATATGTAGTACCAACATAAAAATTTGTCTATACTATTCGTTTAATTTAACCTTTTCAGTAAGCTATTACTTTACTTTTATAGATTGTCATATCAAGTTTTGTACGAAGAGTTACCTGTCATATATTGTGCGTAGGGGTGTTTATGGTTCCATTTGGCTCGGTGCCTATCAAATCAAAATCAAACCAACTATTTTTTATTTTATCGATTCGGTATTTTTAGTTTCGTTGGGGTTTTTTTCTTGTCACTTGAAACATAAATTCATGATAATTTTCTCTCTAGAACATGATGATAATTCCCTTTCATAAATCTAACTTTTATTCATATATACTTTCAACTTTTGAATTCGTGTTTGCGAAGCAAACAGGGATTCGTTATTATGCTTAGCCCTTCTATGACAAGTGATTCATTTCATGTAAGTAAAAGGATATACATATATGATATAACCTAGGATGAATTTGAGCTTTGCTATTTCTTTTGCATGAAAATAGAAAAACGGTTTTGGGACAGCTTCAAATCAACTATCATATTAGGCATTTTGTGTATATCCATGTAAATTGTAGAAAAATGAATAAGAAATAGGCGTTAAATTTCAAGCTACTATTTTATTGGTAAAAGTTTAATTGGTTGGTTCATAATTGGTCAATTCATTATCTTTTGCACATTGTCTTGTTTTTTATTCACTGGCGTCCTTAATTGTAAAATCCCACTCTCTATTAATTACTCTATATATAATAGTATAAACTTTGACATAGCAGATACCGTTACTCATGTCATCCAAACATTTGTAAGATAAGAACCAACTTCTCTTCAATTTTATACCCTTTAATTAATCAGTTGAATCCCAAATATTCATTTTCTATTGAGATCCATTAATCCATATTCCATGGCTTCCACTAGGTTTGACTAATTGTTTGCCAAACAAGTAAGACCAATCCAGAGCTTGCATTTGTTAACTAACATATTCATTGTTTTTACGGAGAATTAATCACAAATATTCCTAAAATATATTTCAAGGTATCATATAAAACTTAATCTTTAGCATAAACCAGTTTCGTTAGCCATTCTTTAGTTTTCGAAAATTAGAAGGAGAACAAAAGGGTTACATTTCTTTTCGTTTCACATATTTGGTAGTAAAAAACCCTTGGTGAAAAAGATATATCAAAGCAAATTTTTTTTTGGTGCAATATATCTAAGAAATTTTTCCTCTTGTACCAATTATTATCCACAGTGGTGGAGGTAGAGTTTCGTGACCGGGTTCGGTCGAATCCAGTAACTTTGATTCAAACCTTGTGTTTGTCTTACAAAATTCATTGAATATGTATAAATGATCTATTTAAAACCCAGTAATTTTTTTTAACGATTAGAATTCCGAACTCATAAGCTTGAAATATTGACTCCGCCTCTGATTATCCGACTTTATCTTTGAAAGTTAAAAAGAATATTTTTCGACTAACAAATTTCTCTTATTCTATTTGATCTCTTCCTACCAAAACTTTATTGCAGGGTAGCAACTTCATCGTATTTTAACAATATTCGAATTACATGAAATATAAAAAGTTATATATATATATATATATATGTGTGTGTGAGCTGGTTGGACGAAAGAAGTGGTCCAGATGTAGAATTGTGGGAGCAAGGGGCATGTGGTAAGGTAGCCTGCTTCAACTAATTTTAACTAAATATTATTATAACTATTAGATCCTTATTTAAAGGGTTTTGGGATAGGGGACCATAGGATTTTTTTTTAAAAATTTATTCATAACAATCTAAGTTAGTAAGACATATAGCCCTAAGATTTTTATTTTAAAAAGCATTATAATTGGGAATATTGAAGCATCATACATCGTGTACTATATTAATTTAGTTAATACATTTATTTTCAATAAGAATAAATTAAAGTACTTGATAGAGTATAATACTAAAAATGGGTTTGTTAATGGGGAGAGTATGCTCCCATTTTCAATACATGTTGCAATCCAGGGAGGCATATCGGGATGTGATTTGTGAATACAGATACATACAACTCGAATTAAGGGTGTCAAAAAAATCGATAAATCGCATCAAATCGATAATCAGAGTTAAATCGGAAAAAAAAAATATGATTGTAGTTTGATTGATTTGATTTGGTATTAGATAAAAATCCCGACCATAATTGTTTTGGTTTGGTTTGGTTTTAACTAAAAAAAGTCAAATTGAAACCAAATCAACCTAATAGTACATTTATACAATTTTTAAAATATATTATACAAATAAATATTTATTGTAATGTGATTTATAGATATTTCTTAAACATTTCCAAAGTTTTATATTTAAAGTATTATATCAAGTTTGCACTTAACATTCTTGAATGACAAATAAATTTTATAGGCCATAAATTTAGTAACTGAAATAAAGTTCAAATCAATACTAATGCTAACAAAATTAATTCAATTCTACACTAGGTATATGACGATAATGTTGGATACCTATCTTTTAGTATTACATTGGTTTATATTAGTGAAATGCATAACGTAGTTATCTTTTTCTTTAGTGCTTAGTTATGTACTAATTAATAGAACTTATTAGCTATACTTATATAGTTGTTGTCATGATCCGGAAATCTCACCCTCGGGACCGTGATGACGCCTAGCATTTCACTTGCTAGGCAAGCCAACGTTACAATAGTTTATCCATTTTAACAGTTCAAATTAAATAATAAATAAGAAGCCGAAATAACTGAAATAAATTCCAAAGTAAGGAGCGAAAAACATAACAACTAAAATCTCTACTACAACCTGAATCTAGTGTCACAAGAGCACGAGCTACTAGAATATTATAGATTAAAGTCTGAATAAAAGTAAAGTTGTCAGAAAGGAAAATACACAGCTAAGATAAAGTGGGAGGGGACTTCAGGGTTGCGACGCCGAGCAGATGTACCTCAAGTCTACCCCGCTGATAGTCAACCCGAGCTATTGATCGCCGATAGGATTGACTCCAAAATCTGCACAAGAAGTGCAGAGTGTAGTATGTGTACAACCGATCCCATGTACTTTGTAAGTGTCGAGCCTAACCTCGACGAAGTCATGACGAGGCTAAGGCGGGTCACTTACAATGTACCGAGTATAAAATAATGGCAGGAAAGGAAAATACAGACATGAAATAAGGAGTTAACTTAAGAAAATAACTCAATCCTCAACGAAACCCAGTGAATGCCAGAAATACCAATCCGTAGCGTCTCATATGAAAACATAAAGTATTGCGGCGTGCAACCCAATCCCCCCGTACAACACAATCATCCCTTATTCCACCATATAGATATCAAAGATAATAAATAAATATATGTTGCGGGGCGCAACCCGATTCCACCATATAATCAGAATTAATATCATAATTCACTCTTATTTCATCATATCAATCTACCCTTATTTTACCTACTGCGGCGTGCAACGCGATCCCACCGTATCAATATAATTTCACCCTTATTTCACCATATCAATCCACTCTTGTTTCACCTGTTGCGACGCACAATTCGATCTCACTATACAATATAAATAAATCAATAAGTGCATTTAATTATTAATTCAAATCACAAGAGTCATCTACGATTAATGGATATGAAGTGGAAACAGAAAGGGAGTCACGTTAAGAATCTACTATAATGAATACTAAACAGCAAGATAATTCAAATAGATGACAACTAAAGGTACAAATAAGTCATTTCAAGTAGTAGCAGTAAATCATGGAAGCACGGGAGAATATAACATTCTTAACATGAGAATAATAAGTGACAAGTAGTAAATAAGGCATGAGAAGCAATTAAAACATGTAACAGTTAAGGCATGCAATGAAATAATTCATGAAATACGGGACAAAGAAGGAAACAAGTATTTTGGCCGTATATACACTCATCACCTCGCATATACGTCGCAACACATGAATTTCACATAGCACATAATTCAAGGATTCCTAATTCCCTCAAATCAAGGTTAAACCCCACACTTATCTCACTCTGCAATCCACTCAAAATTCAATCACGGCCTTGCCTTTTGAACAAGCCTCCAAACCAACCAAATCTATCAATTTATTAACTAAACGATTCAAATAAAGTTTTAGAAACTACTCACGAATGAAAGAGGTTCAATTTAGATCATTATTGAAAAAGTCAACCCCTCGTGCTCTCTTGGTCAAAACCCGAGGTTCGAACCAAAATCCGATCACCCATTCACCTCGAGCCCAGTTATGCAATTCAATTCGAAATCCGACCTCAATTCGAGGTCTAAATCCCAAATTTACAAAAATTCCTAATTGTATCCAAATCCTTAATTTCTACCATGCAAATCCTAAATTTAAGGTTGAAATATTATGAAACATAGTGGGTAATTGAAAAAAAGTAGGTTAGAATCACTTACCAATAAATTGAGGAAGAAAAACTTTTGGAAAAATCGCCTCTATGATGTTTAGGGTTGAGAATTTGAGAGAATGAGCTAAAATTCCGTTTTCCCTTCTTATGTCCAGGCACAGATTCGTAATTGCGACCTGGCGTTCGAAGTTGCAAATCCCACAAATGCGAAATATCCTTCACAAATGCGAATATTTCACATTTCTGCTGCCATCGCAATTGTGATGGTTTGTTCGCAAATGCGAACTTGGACTTCTCGCAATTGCGACCATTTTGATCGCAAATGCGAACTCTGTTGACCCATCGAAGTAATTGTTCGCAATTGCGAACCTAACCGAGGCACTGTAACATCGCGAATGCAAAATCAGACCTCTTAATTGCGAGGTCTGAGGCCTACGCCAGAAACAAGTTTCACCAACTATGTTTCTAAGTCCAAAATCATTTCGAAGCCTATCAGAAATTCAATCAAGCCCTCGCGGCTCTATACCAAACATGCATACATGTCCAACTACATCATACGAACTCGCTCACGCGATCAGAACACCAAAATAATAGCTAAAACTACGAATCGGACACCAAAATGAATAAATTTTTCAAAGAAACCTAAGAACTTTCAATTTTTCAACCGGACGTCCGAATGATGTCCATTCAATTATGTTTTGCACCAAATTTTGTAGAAAAGTCATAAATACAGTAATGCACCTATACCAGGTTCCGCAACCAAAATTTAGACCCAATAGCAACAAAGTCAAACTTCGGTTAAACTTATTAATTCTTTAAGCCTTTAAGCTTCTAGTTTTCAATAAATTGTGATAATTCAAACTAGAGTCTTCTAAATTCGATTTCGGGTATACGTCTAAGTCCCAAATTAATATATAGATCCACCGGGATCGTCAAAAAATGATCCGGGTTCGTTTGCTCAAAACGTTGACCAAAGTAAACTCAAATGAGTTTTTAAGACACGATTTCACATTTATATCAAATTTTCACATAAAAACCTTCCGAAAAAAATGTGGACTGTGCACGCAAATTGAGGAAGGCTAAACAGAGCTAATCGAGGTTTCGAAACACAAAATTTAAGGTTAAAACTGTGAATAACTTATCGGGTCGTCACAATTGTATCTTACTAAGACTAAAGATATATTTGGAGCACAATTTACATATTTTGTGCTTTTAAGACTTTATTAGAAAAAACCCAAAAGCTCGTAAAAATCAAAAAACCTGATAAAACCTAGATTGAATAATCCAACTTTGTTGTTTGGTTTGGTTTTTAAATTAAAAATCCAAAACCATTAATTTGGTTTGGTAATTGAAAATCCGAACCAGCCCGACCTATGTGCGTCCCAACCTCAAATAATTTTCTTATCAAATAGCAGGAACTCAGCTAGGGGCACAGTGTTTTAGTTGAATCACATTTATCGGAAATTATATTATATAAATAGAGTAAATTTTTTTCCTTTATATATAAATTATTTAATTCTCTTGGCATAAGAAAAATTATAATGTAATTGTAATAACCCTAATTTAATTTAAAGATTATTTATTGCGATCAAAAAATATAATGTATTTATCTCATCTCTCGATTTTTTTCCTTTTTTCTTACTTATCTACTCAGAAAATTTGCAGAAAAACAGTTTATCTTCTCTCTTTTTTGCTACGTCTTTATGGTAGAAGTTGCACGTTACTGTATCTTTATGGTAGAAATTACACAGAAGTGTATCTTTATGATAGCAAAAAGCAAACGGCTGTTGATAGACATTAACTGCAGGCTCTTCTCTTTGAATCATTTGAATGACTCTCCTAATTCATATAATAAATAAGTGGAATTCCAAAAGTCTTTATAACTACTCATGATATAAAGCTCTTGGTTGCTGGTGACAGCATTCTATCGCAAAAATGGCTAAAATAAGAAAAGGAGGTGAAATAGTGATGTTGAAGCTGCACATTTTCTCCTTTTATTAAAAAAAAAAAATTTGGGCAACAGTAGAGAATTCTTCTTGGAATTCCATAGATAGATAATTGCTGGAATTTATACGTAGGTGTTTAATTAATTTGTGGATGATTCTTTGTTGAGTGTTGATGCTTCAAATTTGATTGTTTCCCATGGAAACAGTGTGCGTGAAATCTTTTTGAAGAGCAGTAGACTACCCAGTCATGCATCCTTCAACACTATGTTTGGTCACGAGGTACTAGCTAACTGACACCTTTTTATCATATAAACGATTAAAGAGATCATAAAAGCTATTTTTTAGTTATATATATGTGTGTAACCGGAAACGAATCCAGGGTTTAAATTATATGGGTTCAACTTTTTAGGTTTTTAGCATTGAACGCATTATATTTTTAAAGTTACGGAGTTTGTTGGCTCAAGTAAAAGTTAGTTTTGAAGACTGACAAAGGAACTCAGGCATGAACCAGGTCCATCCCTCCAGGTCCATTCCTTGTGTGCATAGAAACATGCAGATTCGAGCATGTGTGATGCACGTGAAAGAGATAAGCTTAAATTGGTGTATTTGATATCTCATGATCGAAAAGGTTGCACAATTGATAAGGAGAATGACTCATTAATCAAAGAGAACACTATTCAAAATAGGGAAGGAGTTAGAAGTTGAAATCAACTGGAACTCTTCCACCAAGGAAGAGTAGCATCATAATTCTAGTTAATCTTTATTTACTAACTCTAAAAATATCAGTGTTGTTCTCTTTTAAAGGTGATGCACACATACTGAAGTTAAGCACGAATTGAGAGCAAAATAGCAATGCATTTTGTGAGCAATTCTTGTGAGATTTAAGAGTGCGATCCTGAAGCTACACGAACTAGATTGAAGAACCAGCTTCATAAAGAGTTTTATGTGTATTTCTTTATTTCTAGTTCAAAGTGTAGTAGGCATTTTGGGTTGTACCTTTCAGCTTTCTTAGAAGCAAATTGTACTAGGTACCTGAGTTGTATCTTTCAAGTTAGAGTTAACTTGACGTAGTCGCAACAGCTTGTGGCATGTTGCTATAAGGGTTATAGCTAATCCTTAGGTTTGCAAGAGTTTGTAAACTTTGTTGTTGGCAGTGTTTGGAGAAAATCCTACAGGGTAGTAGGTCGTGATTTTTTCACTTTTTGAGCCGGGTGTTTTCCACGTAAAATACTTGTGTTCTTTACTTTCTGTATTTATTATTCCGCAACAGTAGTTGTTGGAACACATAGAAGAACCAGGTCCTTCTATAATCTGTGCACGCGAAAAATTCGACACCACACAAATTACCCCTCCCCCCCCCCTCTTGTGTGGTATTGAAGTATAAAACATCAATTTGTATCAGAGCGGATTATCCTTAAAGAGGCTAACACCTTAGGAAGATCAAGATGAGTGCACTACTTGAAAAGTGTAAAGAGCAATCCACCACTAGGCCACCACTATTCAATGATCACTATTATTCTTTGTGGAAGGAGAGGAGAAGAGATCACTTGCAGATGACTGATGGATTGATGCTTCAAATGTGGTAAAAAGAACCACATGATCAAGAAATGTCCTATGTGGAAAGTCGAGTGAAAAAAGGAGAAATCTGAAAAAGAAGCAGAAAGAAGGAACAGGTTCATAACAAGAAGAACTATAACAAAAGGCAAACCAAGAAGATGGATGTACCCAAGAAGGAAAGGAGCTTGGCACTCAGAATCGCTGAAGGATCTGATCTAGAAGAAGATGAAATGGCTATGATCACAAAGGACTTCAAGAAGTACCTAATGAGAGGAAAGGGTCCTGAAGAAGTGGAAGCTACAACAAACCAAGGGTTCCTGAAAAACAAACCAATGAGGGGTGTTACAAGTGTGGCAAGACTGATTACCACATCTAAAACTGCCCTCAATGGGAAATTGAATGGAAGAAAGAAAGAGCTGAACAAAGGAACATGAAGAAGGAACAAGTTCAACCCAAGAAGAACAAAGGATCAACAAAAGCTATGGTTGCTGCCTGGGGAGAAATCTCAGATGAAGATTCAGAGGATGAGATGGAGATGAACAAGCACTTATGGAAATTGGAGAATCCGATGAGGAATCTGAGGTAAGTATAATTCATCTCAAGACAAGATTAAATTTTTGTCTAAAGAAAGACTATCTGAGTTACTCCTGGATTTCATTGATGAATCTGAGGATCTAAACAATGAAAAGAAACAACTGTCTAAGGAGTGTGTGATTTTGAAAGTTAAGTGCAAGAATCTGGAACTTAGGGCTAGTGAAAGTGATAGTTAAAATGCTGAGTTAAAGAACCACGTTCATGAACTTGACACCACTGTCCTAGAGCTAAGATCTGAAAATCTAAAACTGAAATTAGGAACAGGTAAAGAGAAAGTTGATCACACACAACTCACATTAGAAGAAAACCTAGGAAAAATGAAAGACGAGTTGTACAAAAGAGATGAGCATATAAGAGTCCTTAAGGAGGATCTAAGAAAGGTTAAGCACGAGCTAGACAGAACGTGTAAATGGAATAGGTCCTCTGATGCACTTTAATGTCTACATGAACACCATAGTAGCAATAAGAGAGGACTTGGCTACGGGACCCCTGCACCTAAGTGGGATCCCAAAAGCAAGTACCTCACACTTCCTGAGAACAGAATCTGCACACACTGTGGTAAGACTGGTCACTATAAAATTGAATGTAATGCAAAAGAAAAGGCTAGTCAAAAGAATAAAATATTTGTTCAAGGGAAAAGTAGGCTACCAGGATGGGCCAAAAAGAATTTGATTCACCCTTTTGCCTTTAGAAAGGGACCCAAACTAGTTTGGGTTCCTAAGACTAACCCCTGATTTTCCTTTAGCGGGTCCAAGTGAAGGGGAGCAGCCAAATATGATACACGGATAGTGGCTGCTCAAAGCATATGACCGGTAGCAAGAACCAGTTCCTTTCACTTGAGGACCTCAAAGGAGGTAATGTCTCCTTTGGAAATGGGAAGAAAGGTGAGATCATTGGGGTTGGAAAGGTAGGTAAGACTGATTCTCACTCTATTGAGAATGTCTACTTTATAGATAACCTAAAATACAGCCTAATCAGTGTATCACAATTGTGTGATAGAGATAACTCGGTAGCATTCACCACAATGATCCCCTCCTTTGGCACAAAAGACTTGGACATGCCAGTCTAAGTCAACTCAACAAACTAGTCTCCAAGGACTTGGTGATAGGACTGCCTAACATTAAGTTCAGGGAAGACAAAGTTTTCGAGGCTTGTGCAAGGGGGAAGAAGGTAAGACCCTCTTTCAAAAGCAAGAAAATGGCAAGTACCACCAGAACGATGGAACTGGTCCATATGGATCTTTGTGGACAAATGAGAACTCTGAGCAGAGGTGGTAAACGATATGTTATGGTGCTTGTTGATAATTACTCTAGGTTTACTTGGACACTGTTTTTGACATCTAAAAATGAAGCATTCGACATTTTCACTTCCTTTGTTAGAAAAAACTCAAAAATAACTAGGTAATCAACTTGCATCAATTAGGTATGATCGTGGTACTGAATTTGAAAATGCTAAATTTGCTTAATTTTGTGATGTGCATGGCATAGATAATAACTTTTATGCACCTAGGACTCCACAACAAAATGGTGTAGTTGAAAGAAAGAATAGGACATTGGAAGAAATGGCTAGGACTATGCTTCTTTCTAGTAAACTGCATCATAGTTTCTGGGCAGAAGTTGTGAACACTGCATGTTACATCATAAATAGGTGCATAACCAGACCTCTTGTTGAGAAGACTCCGTATGAGTTACTTAAAGAGAGAGAGCCAAATATATCCATCTTAGGGAATTTGGATGCAATTTCTTTGTGCACAATAATGGCAAAGACTCCCTAGGTAAGTATGATCCCAGAAGTGGTGAGGGAGTATTCGTGGGATATTCTTCACATAGTAAAGCTTATAAGATCTATAACAAAAGAACTATGTGTGTAGAAGAAAGTGTACATGTAGTTTTGATGAAACTAACATTCTTTATGAGAGACAGGAAGATGAAGATGAAGCAATTGAGCTGGTAAGAAATTTAAATGAAATCACAGCCCAGACTGAAGCTGCACCAGAAGAAGGATTAGGTGATGGAACAGGTTCTTCCACTCAGGGAAACCTGACAGGGGGAACTGAACAAGGAGGAACTGAATCTCAAACCTCGATGGAACCTGTCCATAAACCTGTTCCACAGCAACAAAGCATTGAAAGAACATCAAGGGGAAACCAGTTGGTTGTGAAATCTTACAAGTATCAAATTTCTCATCCCATTGAGAATATAATCACTGACCTAACCTCTGGAATCAAAACTAGATCTTTATTAAAGAATCTTTGTGCTTTTGATGCTTTCTTATGTCCTATTCAACCTAGAAATGTTGTTGAGGCTTTGCAGGATGCGGACTGGGTAAATGCAATGCAAGATGAACTCAACCAATTCGAAAGGAGTCGAGTTTGGCATCTAGTACAAAGACCCAAGGACATATCAGTAATTGGAACAAAATGGATCTTCTGAAGCAAAAGCCTTAAGTAGAGATCACTTTGAGAGGAACGGGTTGGAATTAGGGATGATTAAGATCACTTAAAAGGACCAGTTCAAAGTTAAACGAAAAAAATGAAAAAATTTATTTGAGAAAATTTTTTTGGTTAGAAAGTCTATAAATTTTGTATATAATTAGATTAAATCTTGCTCAGTATCATACTTTCTAAAGTATACTCCTGTTCCATGTGCTAAAATGACTCATTAATCTCTAATGATATTTTCTCCGTTTTAGAAAATTTTGACTTACACAAGAGAATTTTCAGTGAAGAACCTGGTTCATCAAGATAAATAGGTATGTTTTCTACACTCTGTATAATTTAAGATAATTATATTTTGATCATGAGCAGAGTCCTACCTAATTCCAAACTCCTTTTGGACTTATCCG
Source organism: Nicotiana knightiana (assembly GCA_005239525.1). Classification (NCBI taxonomy): domain Eukaryota; kingdom Viridiplantae; phylum Streptophyta; class Magnoliopsida; order Solanales; family Solanaceae; genus Nicotiana; species Nicotiana knightiana. Next base: position 24,755 of record ML385630.1, on the reverse strand, counting down.
TTACAAGTGAACTAGTTCTGTTCAAAAGAGTCTCAACCGAATTGAAGTGCCAAGATTCTAGGGATACATTCTAACGTCTCTTCAAAACTGAATTTCAGTTTGATTAGACTTCTAAGAGTCTGCAAAGTTGTAGTTACCCCATCAATTACTCCTCTGTATATTGATCAACTTTAGTGTATTTCTTACTTCATCTCTCTCAATCCGTCAAAAACTCTCATTCTTCTTCCATCTTCCAAACACAATCTAATTCTCTTCTAATTCATACCCTAGCCCAGATATGTCGAACACCTCTGAAAATACTTCATCACCACCATAGGAAACCACTTCCACACCTTCTACCACTCCTTCAACCACACCAATCTCTAAGAAAAGTAGAGTAAAGATGATGGCTCGTAAAATTGTTGCTAAAGGAGAACAGATCAAGAAAATAAACAAGAAATTGAAAGTAGGTAGGGAGAAAAATCCCAGAAATCTGAAGATTCATTTAAGTCTTCTACTGAGGGGGAAGAAAGTAGGTATTCCAAAACTGAACAGGTATCTTCTGATTCTAAAGTTACTCCTGAGACAATTTCTGAAGTTGCTGCAAATTTGAAGAATAGATTTGTACTAGTAGGATCTATAGCAGGTGTTGAGACTACAGAATCTGGAGAAGTTAGTGGTAAAAATAAAAAGGGAAAATAAAAAGAGAGCAAGGGTGATAGGAGTACTGTGAGGGGAAAGGGTACAAGAGTGGCTGATTCTTCACCCACTTCTGTTGGTCTAATAAAAGAAACTGGGGCAATGGTTGTTTGGGGAGAGGAATTTACTAAAATAGAAGAGAGTGTGAGCAAAACAGGGGGAAGTAGGTCTGGCGAAGCTGTTGAGGGGTTGGTTCAACTTGGGGAAAATATAGATGAACCTGTTCCATCTGAACAGGAAACCCTCGCTGAACTACTGGTAGTGTTATCAATGGCACCAAAACTCATGTCATTCCCTATAGCTTCATTCTCACAATTGTATTTGCACATTTCAAGGTACCTATGAAGAAATGGAAGATTAGTACAAGCAAGGATCATTTTGTGGTTAATACTCTGCTTGCTTGCGATTATGAAGTCAATGGCACTCCTAAAGAACCTGGTTCATCCAAGAAGGTACCAGTGAATAGCAAGGTCAGATCCTTGGTTCTAGAAAGTGGGGCTAAGAATGCTGAGATTGAGAGGCTAAAGAAGAGGTTGACAGAGGTGGAGATTGAGAAAGATGATCTCAGAACTGAGCTGGCAAGAGAAAAGGAGAAGAATGATGGCATTCTTCAAGATATGTTGAAACTCCTCCAAGCCAAAAACCAAGCACCTGGACCTTCCCAACCTTAAGCCTCCTAGCCTAGTGTAGATTAACCAGTGACCCAGTTCGGGACTTTTTGTTTCTTTTGCTCATGTTTTCAGTATTTTTATTTCTTCTAATGCTTTGTGGCAGAATCTTATCAATCATCAATGATATTCACTGTCTTTTGCTCTAATTGTTTGTTTATATTTCTTTGATGGTTAAAATTCTTAGCTTGATCTATGATGATTAATCCATGATTGCATTTGAAGTAGCCCAGTGGCCATGAGTAAGCTTTAAAATTTGGTTATCTCACATTTTTATGCAACTTTTCGATGATGCCAAAAAGGGGGAAATAATAAGGTTTTGCTTTAAACAAGTGTTGTTTAGCTTTTAACAAGTGATGTTTATAACCTAATGTACCTGGTCCTTGATGATAAGTGATAAAAAGGAAAAATATTTCTAACATTGTGTTGGTGTTGAGCTGAGTTGAAACAAGGCCTAAGCTTATGAAAAGCACAGAGTTTGTCATCATCAAAAAGGGGAAATTTGTTGGCCCAAGTAAAGGTTAGTTTTGAAGACTGACAAAGGAACTCAAGCATGAACCAGGTCCATCCCTCCAGGTCCATCCCTTGTGTGCATAGAAACGGGCAGATTCGAGCATGTGGGATGCACGTGAAAGAGATAAGCTTAAATTGGTGTATTTGATATCTCCTGATCGAAAAGGTTGCATAATTGATAAGGAGAATGACTCCTTAATCAAAGAGAACGCTATCCAAGATAGGGAAGGAGTTAGAAGTTGAAATCAACTAAGAACTCTTCCACCAAGGAAGGGTAGCATCAGAATTCTAGTTAATCTTTATTTACTAACTCTATAAATATCAGTGTTGTTCTCTTTTATAATTGATGCACACATACTGAAGTTAAGCACGAATTGAGAGCAAAATAGCAAGGCATTTTGTGAGCAATTCCTGTGAGATTTAAGTGTGCGATCCTGAAGCTACACGAACTAGATTGAAGAACTAGCTCCATAAAGAGTTTTATGTGTCTTTCTTTATTTCTAGTTCAAAGTGTAGTAGGCGTTTGAGTTGTACCTTTCAGCTTTTTTAGAAGCAAATTGTACTAGGTACCTGAGTTGTATCTTTCAAGTTAGAGTTAACTTGACGTAGTCGCAACAGCTTGTGGCATGTTGCTATAAGGGTTAGAGTTAATCCTTAGGTTTGCAAGAGTTTGTCAACTTTGTTGTTGGCTCAGAGTTGTAGTGAAGTGTTTGGAGAAAATCCTACTGGGTAGTAGGTCGTGGTTTTTTCACCTTTTGAGCCGGGCGTTTTCCATGTAAAATACTTGTATTCTTTACTTTCTGTATTTATTATTCCGCAACAGTAGTAGTTGGAACACATAGAAGAACCAGGTCCTTTTATAATCTGTGCACGTGAAAAATTGGACACCACACAAATCACCCTCTCCCCCCTCCTCTTGTGTGGTATTGAAGTATAAAATATCAGAGTTCATATCTACTATTTTAATAAATTTTTACATATAAATTTTTACTTCGTATCAAAAATTATGAGTTAAGTTTAACCCGTCGCTGAAACACTACATTCGCCTGTGTATGTAACGAAGTGTAGAGAACTAAGCGACATTCTTTCTGAGTTCGCATTTTCTCATTGGAATTGGTGGAATAGTTTTCATGTAAATACTTGTGTGCGTCGTGCTGTATTTTTTCAGTGTGGAATCACGGTATATTTTGTCTTTGATATTTTTCATGATACACATAATTATCAATATGTTATATCCGAAGTGCTATTGGTTAACATCTTATCCTTCTCATAGTACACGATACTAATTGTTTCCTATTCAACACGGATAAATCTTATAAAAATCTCGAAAGAGTGAATTTTCACACTATGTTACATCAGAATACTCTTATTTTTTATGTTCCCTTGACAAATACTGTAAATGGTTTAACAGCTTCAAGAATGGAACTATACATAAAACTATGATGCATCAGCTGGAATTTTTCTTTCGACCCATATTCATCAATATGTTGTATCAGTTAAAGAATGTGACTTTTTCCTTCGTTTTACTGCTTGTATTTTGGGTTAATTTAGAGAAATTTTAGATAAGTTAGGAACGACTGAAAAAGTGTTTACTTTGTTGTGATTTACTATAATTATAGAAGCATTTTCAATAAGGCATTATTAATATATAATACTTCTAAGATTTACTTAAAAGGAGATTTGATTAGTTTAGATATAATTTTGTAGATGAAAATTAGTTTAATTGTCATGTTGCTTATTTTTTCTATATGGACTAATTTATAAAATGATCATCACTCGATAAACTCACTAATATTTGTTTAAGATTAACTAGTTAATTTATATAAAAGAAGAAGACAAAAAAAAAGGACCCTTAAAGAGAAGCAAAAAAACCAGAAACGCTGGTTCGAAACAAAGGCAGAACGCAAAAGCGGAAAAAAAAAACGCAGTAGGAGAAAAGAAAAGCAAGGGAGAAAAAAAGAGGAAAAAAGAAAGAGAAAAACATGGATTTTTAGCTCAAATCATCAAGATAATGCTCCCTAACTTTTATTTGAGTTTATAACGTAATTATGAGAAGAATTTTATGGTACAAACATAGAAAATTTTTCAGAAATTGAGAAAATCTGACACTAGGGTTCTTCACAGAGGCAGATACAGGAGTCGAAGGTTCCGGGTGCCATACTTTTTTGAATGTAGACGTCTTGTGATTTACAAGGTCCAGATGGTAAACATATTTGATAGGTTTGATTAACTTTGGAGTTCGGATTTAATTATTTACCTTTTCGATTTATATAAAAAAATAGATCGACGAAAAAAAAAAATCTTGGCACAAATTATAAAACTTCCAACAATATTACTATTAACATTAACTTTTTCTTTCTACAGAGTACACTACAAATGACTTCATTAGTGATCGATCTATATGTAAAACATTTTAAATTTTCAATAATAGCTAGCCAGAAGAGATCAGACATTCCTCTTTGAGTTCAAGAAGTGAAGAACCACGAACAATCCTGCCCTTTATAAATTTTCATACGCATACAAAAAGAAGTTTAGAATCTATCATGGTGGTCTTCAAATAACTTGTCCATTTTATGAGAGTGGTATTCAAATCAATCCTAATCCTCCATTATGTTTTTTCTTTTCTTTATTTATCCTTTCTTTCTAGATGCAGAGTTAATTGGTATAAAAACTAAAAAAGAAACAGACAAAAGTTAAAAGGAAAAATGAAAGGTTAAATGGAATAATAATATTTGTCCAAAATAACATGTTAAAGGAAAATGCCGCTACTTGATCCATCCAAATTGTAAAACAAAATCCGAGTATGAGAATGAAATGAGAGAAGATAACTGAAGAAATTAGAAGACGAGATGGGGAAAATGATATCCAGAAACTTGAAAATATCTAATATTGTTCTTTCTTCTTATTTTTGTTGTTAATTAAATGGAGGCTACTATATTTTTGTTAAGCTATTTAGAGGAGGAAAAAAGAGATGGATAAAGGATGGAAAGACAAATAAGAAAAGAATGGAAAAGACAAAGTCTATCTGTTGCGCCAAAAATTTTGAGAAGTGTTGTAGGAAAATGGGTTCGATCCCTCGAACATAAGGAGGAAAATCCAGTACTCTGCCAATGGCACCATGTCATTTTTGTTATTCCGGGTAGCAGTTTATATATTTATATAGTTTCCTATATATTTACACATACAAACACACGGTCTCGGCTGAAGCTTGCGGGTGGCGTGCCACCCCCTCGGGGCTTAATAGATCCTCCCCTGGTTCTTCAACCTAATTTATCAATTTAATAGTATGTTTGGCCAAACTTCTAAAATCAGCTTATTTTGAGAAACATTTTTCTCAAAAGTACTTTTAAAAAAAGTGCTTTTAGTGAGAAGCAGTTTGTGTTTGGCTAATTAAATTGAAACATTTTTTTGAACAGAGTAATTAGTGCTTGGCCAAACTTTTGAAAACTGCTTCTAAGTGTATTTTTCTCAAAAGTGCTTCTTAGAAAAGTACTTTTGGAAAGAAGCGACTTTTTTCTGCTTCTCAAAATTATTTCTGCTTCTCTTCAAAAATACTTTTTTCCTCCAAAAGTTTGACCAAACACCTCAATTTTTGGTCAAAAGTGCTTTGGCAAAAAAAAGCACTTTTGGCAACGCCTGGTCAAACAGGCTATTAAAGGGAAAACGTTATCAAAATTTAATTTTGATTAGTTTCTGGTATCCTCTTATTGAGAAGAATCCGCTGGTGGTCATTGTCTGGAAATTCTGACCCGTTGACCAGAGGTGACTTTTTGGTCAGCCTTCGATCGCGAGTTTGCTTTATTTTAAAAATTATAAAATATTCACCCAAGGGGTTTTGATCATTCTAAATCCGTTTTTTTGTAGTTTGGGATATTCCCGAGACCGGAGAGTATAGCTTTGAGTTATTAGAACGAGTGCTTGGATTATCTCTTCGAGGTAAGTGAGACTTTAAGCTTTGATGATTGCTTTTTCAAGACCCGTTTTGAAAGTATGTTTTGTCTGCCTAGTCGATTTGTTGGGACGAGCGTGTTTTTGGCAGAATCGGTGGTTATTGACCGGCCGCAAGTATATGTTATTTTATTAAACAAGCTAAAATTATTTAGTAAGTGATTTGTGGTGTGGCGTAGCCTCGTGCTATGGTGTTGGGGCATTATAAATTATTCCTGCGTTGTCGTAATATATTTTGAGGCATTGTGTATGCCGCTGTGGTTGATTTGGAGCATTATGTATGATGTCACAGACTCGTTGGGGTGTTTGGTTAATTTCCTTCACTGTCGTTTATGACAAGTCCTTAGTGTAGATTGTGTTGTGATATAAAAGGTTTCTTGTTGAATATTGGTTTAGACTTTAATGAGTATTATATTATGAAATAATTCTTGGGTATATTATTTTTGTGCTTATTGTACGTTTGTATTTTTTAACACTTATTCGAGGAGTATTTAGTGTGGCGGGTCGATGATCTTACTAGGTTATATTTACGTATAACTTGCTCCGTACTCGCATGTCCACGCAGATACTGTTGCTGAGGACGAGGCTAGTGACTAACGAGTTCGTTTAATGGATTCTATTGCTGAGAAGAGCCGCCATAATATTCATGGTGGCCACTGTTTCAGGTCTATCTATCTTATGTCTATTATTTCTTTTGGGGTTTGCATGCCCCTTAGTTTAACTTTATTACTAAATTAGATGCTCCATGGTCTAGTATGGAATTTGCGTTAGATATTTCATAACTATTTTGTATTTAGAAATTTTTATGCGTTTGGAATTTGTTTCTCCCGATGCTTATATAAAAGGTTAAGAGTAAAAGAAGGTTCGCCTAGCGGGTGGTGTAAGTTAGGTGCCACTCATGTCTAGGGGATAGTTTGGGACGTGATAAAATTGGTATCAGAGCTTAGACTTTAAGTCTGAGGTCATGGAACAATGTTTAGTAGAATTTTGTTCATGAGTATGTAGACGTTCATACTTATAACCTTGAGGCTATTAACTTTTAGGATGTATTCCTTTCTTTTATTCCTTATTGGTGCGCTACATTGAGTTGAGTTGCACTTGAAATGTCCCTTTCTGGAACTTTGCCCAACCAACTTATGTAGAAAAGATTTCATATTCTATGCCAATCGACTAGGACACGCATATCCTTCTCTAGTGGACAATAATTTTAACTTGGATATATTGAATAATATAAGTGCGATGAGTGACCTTGAATACATGGGATGATGTGTGCATCGGTTGTAGTTGCATTTTAATGTGTTGTTATTTTTTATTTTTTTTAGATAAGTCTATTTTCAATGATCCATCTACAAAATATCTTTTTTTTTCTTTCTGAAGTTTGGGAGTTAGTTAAATTTTTGAACACTGAGAATCCATGTGAGTGATAAAATGACTCTGGATATATTTTATACCTGAAGGAAAATTGCTCAATATTCGAGTTTGTTAACTCAACCTCCCATTATGGGTCTGGTTAGGAATGAGAAAAGAAAAAGGGAAAGTAGGGAGTGTAATACCTTAGCTATGTCTATTGTTGTCGGGCTTGATGGTGAAAGACATTTGAGAAAAATGCTGATATAATTTAAACTTAATGTATCTTGTAGTAAATGTGATAGTATTAATTTATATTGTTATAGTGGTGTTATAAGTGTGACTATTGCTTAAGAATGTATAAGTCAAGTGCATTATGCATAAGTATGGTAGTGGCACTGTGTGAGGCATAACCTGTTATTGATGAAAGTTCATGGATGAATACCAGTTTGTAAGAGAAAATAAGACGTAAATATAAGACGTTATGCACCAATATAACAAGGATTGAGTATGAAACTCAGGAACAGAGACATGATTAAATGTTAAAGTAAGGATAAAACGTGAGGTACTGAAACAGCCATGCACCTGACAAACAAATTCAAAATCATTTTTTTCTAAGGTACGGTCTCGCGTTTACTCAAAATTTGGAAGGGGATTATATTTTGAAGACATATTCTAAGATATATTATGGCTAGTGTGAATTTCTGGTGATGTCTTTTGGATAGCCGAAGATATTAATAATCGTCACGGACTAGATGAACCAAGTATTTAAATTGTTCCTTAGCTTATAGTTATTATATTTATTAATGAAATTTGAGAATATTTTCGTGACTGATAGAAACATATGCAGCAGTTGAGGATGGTCTTATGTACATCAAGATAACATTAGTTAAATACCAGAGTCACAAGTGTGATGTTTAATTTTTTATATCGTGCTGTTTTGAGCGTTATGGTGTTTGATAAAATGATGACAAGTTGATGGTATAATGCCTACTGAGGCACTAGCTTGTGTGATGTTACCGTCTTCTTGGTTTGAACAGGAAAAGTACGTTAGTATGAGAGTCCTAATTCTATTGGGGTTAGTGAACAACTCTTAGAGGTGATACTTACTTCATAATTGATCGCGTCCAAATGCACACCTCTAAACAAGGTATGAAACGGTCGTTTGCAATTATAGTAACCTAACAAAAAGCCGGGGTCGAATCCACAGGGATTTAAAATGAGAGTTAGGGGTATATATTTTAATGCGTGTGATTGAATTATTTTGATTTACACTTCCACAACTGCCTCTACAACAACCACCGATGGCTCATCAGACTGGCCTATGGTGGTAGACGACTGACCCTTTCTCTTAGTGTTGTGTGCATCCATCAGCGAGTACCACGAGAAAGGCTTCTTCGCCCGCACCTTTTTATCAAAATCCCCCAGCTCTACCCTCGCATCCATGGGATACTCTGTAATAGTGTTGGGATACAGGTAGGATGCGTCAGCTTGCCGAGCGACCACAAATATGTTGGCCGGATCATGGCACCCACATTGATAGGGTACCCGGCCATGATGGAAGCAACTAGAACTGCCCGAGTGATCAGAAGATATGTCTCATTCTTGCACGGGTCTAGTCTGCTGCATACAAATGTTTGCCACCCCTTTGCCTCAAATCTTAGAGTGCTCCTTTTGAATTGAAACCCCTGTTATGATCCATGGTGGTGGTGGCCCAGGAGTTGATAGAGTCATTACTAGCCAAGGAAGAACTGCGTCCCTAAGTGCACATTTCTCTAATTACTCTGTGGGCTCCACATCATCTCCACATCATCAAATCCCAAGTAGGTGTTCAATGTGTGCTGATCAAATCGCACTTTGAGGTTTCTCACTTTCGTCACCTTTGTCCCTTTCTTGATATGTGTCATATTGGCGTAGAACTCCCGGACAAGATACTCCTTATCATCCACCACGCTCTGGATAAACTACATTCACCCTTTGCGTTCTCTAAACTGTCTCAATACTGCATGGCTATACCTCTCTAGATCTTTCAATTGAAATTGTTGCTCAAGTATGAGCAACCTTACTGGCCACCATTCACTGGAGAAGGCAACCAAGCTGATAAACTGATCCTCCCATACCTTTTTCTTCTTTGACCTTTCAAGCTGAGTTGCCCTCTGATGCTTCCCGATATGGGATATACGAGCTGGTCTCAGAAAGGTCAACACCTCTCCCTCTGCCGGTTGTAGGTTTCTTTGTGATTATTCTTTGTTGGCCGAGGGGCAAGGCACTCTTGCCTCGTCCCCTAGAAGGTTCACCCCTTCCTTTCGAAGTGTCGCCTCTACCTCTAGATCGAATCATTTCTTGTACCAAGAAAAGGTGATTGTTAGTTGCATTTCAAGTTCAAACATGCAATGAGATATGTAAGGACATACCAGAAGACACAGTGAGGAAACACAGTTGAAACTGCAGTCCGCACATTTTTTATTGCAGCCGCAGATTGCGCCTTGCGGACCGCAAAATTCTCTCTTGCGGATGCATATGAGGATTGCGGTCCACATATTTTCTATTGTGGCCGTAAAGGAAAGACCAAAGTTATGCCAACTCTTTCATGACAGCGAATTGGTTGATGTGCGGCCGTAACATGTTTTCTGCGGACCGCACATTTTGTCTTGCGGTCACACATTGAATCACAAATATGCACACTTCTCTGAAGACAATAGAATGTCTGTTTTGCGGCTGCAATGGAAATTCTACTGTCCGCACAATTTTCCTTGCGGCCGCAGACCCATTCATTCCTGGAGTTACGCTGGACTCAACTTATTTGGACCATAGAATTTCTTGTGCGACCGCAAATTTCAAACAATTACGAGCAAGTTTGTACTTTATCTAGGGCTTGCAATTTTTGAAACAACGTACACGCATGAAAATCTATTGACCCATTCCCCCTAGAATATGAACTAGTTGACCCACTACAAATTTATCCCCACATGGTTGTACAGTTAAATTCTACAGACAAATGGCCTAAAATTTAGATAAAAAATATAGAAAAAAATTAAAAGAAACTAACAATATTATGATGCTTACCAAGTGAGTGAGTGTAATAGTGATTGATCACAGGTGTTGTAAGAATTCACAAGTAGAGTCAGCGAAAAAAAACTTCTAAGAGATTATGCGATTGCTCAGAGAGGGAAAAGGGTAACAGTGACCCTAGCCCTCTATTTATATGCTTCAATTGCCTAGGGGAAGGAGAAGCGAGTGCAACCGTAGGATACCAATTGCGGTCCGCACTCTGTTACCTGGGGGCTTAATTTCCCTTTTGTGTTGCGGTCCGCAGATTCTTGTGTGCGATCACAGATCATTTGTTGTGGACCGTAGATTTTATGTTACAGATGCAGATCGGCAATTTTTCTAACAGTCCAACTTCAGAGAGTTGTCATCTTCCAGTTGTGCAGTCCGCAAGTTAATTGTGCGGTTGCAAAGCACTTTTGCTGCAGCAACCATAATTGTGTGGACCGCACAATACAACTGCGGTCCGCAATTCTTTCAACACTGAACCAGATTTCTGTCCAAAAATCCTATAAAGCACACTTATCCCTGCAACACTCTTCAAATCAAATTAGCACAAATAAAAAATAACACCTAACTACAAAATAAATAAAATAAAAAAGAAAAAGAAACATGGGTTGCCTCCCAAGAAGCGCCTGATTTAACGTCGCGACATGAGGCAGAATACCATCAGTTGAAATGAAACACCGCAAGGATGTTTCCATCACCAACTTTCCCCAAATAGTGCTTCACCCGGTGACCATTGACTCGAAATACCTCATTATTTTTGTTTTTCAAGTCCAATGCACCAAAGGGCGTCACACCCACAATTTCAAAGGGACCACTCCATTTAGACTTTAGTTTTCCGGGAAACATCCTCAACCGTGAGTTCAACAATAATACAAGATCGCCACCTTGAAATCTTTGTTCCAAATGTATTTGTCATGAAGATATTTCATATTTTCTTTGTACAAAGACGAACTTTCATAAGCATGGTACCGGAACTCATCCAATTCATTCAAATGTGCGACCCTCAAGGTAGCGGCTACATCCCAATCAATATTCAACTTCTTTAGAGCCCACATGGCTTTGTGCTCAAGTTCCATGGGAAGATGACAATCTTTTCCGAACACCAACCGATATGGAGACATTCTGATAGGTGTTTTGAAAGTCGTTCGATAAGCCCATAATGCATCTTCAAACTTCTTGGACCAATCCGTCGGTTAGCATTATTTGTTTTGGAAAAAATACTCTTTATCTCCAGGTTGGAAACTTCCACTTGACCGGTAGCTTGTGGATGATAGGGAGTTGTAACTTTATGAGTAACACCATACTTGCTAAGTAAAGTGTCAAAAGCCTTGTTGCAAAAATACGACCCCCCCCTCTCCCCCCCCCCCCTCCTCAATCACTTATGATAGCCCGTGGAGTACCAAACCTTGTGAAAATATTCTTCTTTAAGAATTCCACCACATTTCTTGCTTAATTGTTAGGTAGAGCAATGGCCTCAACCCATTTAGTCACATAATCAACTGCGACCAAGATGTGGGTGTTTCCACAAGAACTCACAAAAGGACCCATGAAGTCAATACCCCCCCCACATTAAAGATATCAATATCCAAAATGGTAGTGAGAGGCATTTCATTCTTCTTCGAGATTCCACCGGCCCGTTGACATTCATCACATCTTTTCGCACATCACTTGCATCCTTGTAAAGAGTGGGTCAATAGAAACCAAAACTTAGCACTTTGGCCGTTGTTCTTGCTCCACCATGGTGAAGAATTACAAGCCCCAAGAATTTCACTTTGCGCTGCTTCCGGTTCACATCTTCTGATCACCCCATCCAAACAAATCCGAAAAAGGTATGGTTCATCCTAATAATAATCTTGACAATCCCATTTGAGCTTCTTCCTTTGATTTGAAGAGAACTCATCCAGGATGTTCTACACACAAGGAAATTTGCTAGATCCGCGAACCATGGCACCTCCTTCATTAAAATGGCCAAGAGTTGATCATCAGGGAAGGAGTCATTGATTTCAAAGCCATCATGTGGCCTTCCCTCCTCCAAACGAGACAAGTGGTCTGCCACTTGATTTTCACTCTATCTTCTATCTTGGATGTCAATATCAAGCTCTTGCAAGAAAAGCACCCATCTCATCAACGAAGATTTGGAATCTTTCTTGCTCATAAGATAACAAAGTGTCACATGATCCGTGTGGACAATAACTTTCGCACCCATCAAGTACGGGTGAAACTTCTCAATTGAAAACACAATGGCAAAGAGCTCTTTCTTCATAACGGTATAGTTTACTTGGGCACCATTCATGGTCTTACTAGCATAGTCGACCGAATGAAAAATCTTGTTGATGCATTGCTTCAAAATAGCCCCAACCTCTACGTCACTAGCATCGCACTGGAGCTCAAAAGGGATACTCCAATAGGAGCGATGATAATGGGAGTGGTTGTAAAATTGAACTTTAACAAATCAAAGGCTCTCATGCAATAATCATTGAAGTGAAACTTAGCATCATTCTCTAGAATCTTGCCAACGGGTTCACCGCCTTAGAGAAATATTTGATGAAGCGCTGGTAAAACCCTGTGTGGCCTAAGAAACTCTGCATGCCTTTCACCAAAGTTGGAAGTGGAAGTTTAGAAATCACCTCAATCTTTGTCTTGTCAACTTCAATTCCATTCTTTGAGATCTTGTGGCCAAGGACAATGCCTTCTTCGACCATAAAATGACACTTCTCCCAATTTAGTAACAAATTCGTTTCTTCACATCCTGCCAATACTTAATCCAAATTTTCCAAGAAATCATCAAAGGAATCCCCAACCACCGAGAAGTCATCCATGAAAACTTCAAGGTAGTCCTCCACCATGTCCGTGAAGATAGCCATCATACACCTTTGAAAAGTCGACGGTGCATTACATAAACCAAATGGCATCTGCTTGAAGGCGAAAGTACCATAGGGACATGTGAAAGTTGTTTTCTCTTGATCCTCTAGAGCAATAAGGATTTGGTTGTAGCCTGAATATCCATCTAGAAAGCAATAGAAAGAACGGTCGGCCAACCTATAAAGCATTTGGTCAAGGAAGGGAACTGGAAAATGATCCTTCCTTGTGACTTTGTTAAGCTTGCAATAGTCCATACACACTCTCCAACTGGTCACCGTTCTTGTAGGAATCAACTCATTCTTGTCATGAGTGACCATCGTCATGCCCTCCCTTCTTTGGGACACATTGCACCGGAGAAGTCCACGAACTATCAAAAATACGGTAAACAACCCCGGCATCCAACCACTTGATAATCTCCTTTTTGACCATTTCTTGTATAGCCTCATTGAGTCTCGTTTGATGTTCAATAGATGGTTTGGAGTCCTCCTCCAAGTTGATCTTGTGCATGCAAAATGCAGGGCTTATTTCCCGAATATCCGCCAATGTCCATCCAATAGCCTTCTTCCTCTTATGTAGCACCGCCAATGTAGAATCTACCTACATGTTAGTCAAACAAGAGGAAAGAATAACCGGTAAAGTAGGACAAGGGCCAAGAAATTCATACCGAAGATGTGGAGGCAATGGCTTTAATTCCAAGGTCGGAGGCTCTTCAATGGAAGGCTTTGTAGGAGAAGTTTTCCTATTTTTGATATCCAAATTCCAAGGGGCATAATTGTACAACCCCATTCCTTGCAAAGAGTTCACACATTCTCTGAATCCATCCACCTCCTCATCATCAAAGTTTAGCAGACGACCTCCAACATATCACCAGCATTGACTGTGGCACTTGTATCATCAACAAACACATCAGTCACCAAGTCCACAAAAGAACACACTTCGTTTCAATTTGGTTTCCGCATGGATTTGCACACGTGGAATACCACTTTTTCATCACCTATACGGAAAATGAGTTATCCGGCTTCCATATCACAAAGAGCCTTCCCCGTAGTAAGGAAAGGTCGTCCAAGAATAATCGGCACCTCAGAATCCACTTGACAATCAAGAATGACAAAATCTGTCGGAAGAATGAATTTATCTACACGAACCAATACATATTCAATCACTCCCAACAGTCTCTTCGTGGTATGAACGGCCATTTGCAATCTCATAGAGGTGGGCCTTGGTTTTTCAATTCCCAAAATCTTGAAAACCAAATAGGGCATCAAATTGATACTTGCCCCAAGATCACAAAGAGCTTTAACAAACCCGACACTTCCAATTGTACAAGGAATTGTGAAATTCCAACTTAGGAGACATAGAATGCACAATTGCACTCACTTGATGAGTGACTTTGATAGTTTCAAAATTCGTTGACCATTTCTTTGTCACTAAATCCTTCATAAACTTTGCATAACCGGGGATTTGTTCCAAAGCTTACACTAATGGCACATTGATTGAGAGACTCTTCATCATTTCAATGAACTTTTTGAATTGATTCTCGCCATTTTTCTTGGCAAGCCTTTGAGGGGTTCACCTCCTCTTGAGTCTCTTCCACATAGCCATCAATACCAATCCGAACTTCATCGTTTGTTTGCACATTGTTCGGGACCTCTTCTTCTTGTACCACTTACTCATCATTCACAAGTTTCCTTTGACTTGAGGTGGGTGAATTCCCACCTTTTCAACTTCTTGTAGTAATGACCATGGCATGCCCCGTGTTGTTACCACCCTTTGGGTTCACCACCGTGTCACTTGGTAGTGCCCCATTAGGATGAGAATTTAGAGCTTAAGAGATTTGCCTATTTGCACTTCTAATTTTTGTATTGACGTGTTGTGTGAGGCAGGTTGGGCATCTAAATCGGTATTCTTTTCCAGCAGTTGTTTGAACATGTTCTCAATACGCCTCATTTTATTGTTGGAAGAACTTGGACCATGGGAAGGATAAGGAGGCGGGTTTCTTGGTTTTTGATACATCGGGGACCTCTAAAAACTAGAGCCCAATTGCCTTGACAATTGCTCCAACCTCCTTGATTGTTACCTCCCCAATTTCCTTGATTATTGTTGTTATGCCAATTCCTTTTATTATTGCCACCACTCTAATTTCCATGATTGTTTTTGTTACTCCAATGTCCTTGATTATTCCACCACTCTAATTGCCTTAGTTGTGGGAATTCCAATTGCCCTGATTGTTTTGAGGTCGCCATTGTTGTTGTCTTAGGCCTTGGAAGTTGTTTCTTTGCCCTCGAAAGTTGTTCACATATTGCATCTCCTCTTCTTGGTCATTGTAAGAGTCATCTTGATCAAACCCACTATCTTCTTGCACAAAATTGTCCACTATATGTTGTACTTGTGGACCCTTGGTTCTTCTTTTGTTCATCATCACGCTTACTTTATCCATTTCATGACTTGCCTAGGATTTTGCACGTGTTGAAGTTGAGTCTTTTCTAGTTGGTTCATGGTGGTAGTCAATTCCGCTATGGCTTGCCCATGGTCATGCAACTCTTTGTGGAGGTGGATCACATTGCGATCACCTTGTGGAACATTGTCCCGGGATTTCCATGCCGATGATGTTTCCGCCATCTCATCTAAGATCTCACACGCCTCCGCATAAGGCATAGTCATGAATTTCCCACCGGCAAGTTGGTCCACTACACATATGTTGGTTGTCTTATCCCCACGATAGAAAGTTTGTTGAATCATGTTCTCCATCATATCGTTGTTGGGATATTCTTTAACCATAGTTCTATATCGTTCAAATATCTCGTGTAGTGGCTCGTTGGGCTCTTTCTTGAACGCCAAAATTTCATCCCGAAGTGTAGCCATGTGCCCCGGAGATAAGTACTTAGAAATAAACTTTTCCGCCAATTCATCCCAAGTATGAATGGAACGGTTCGGCAAACGTTCCAACCAATCTAAAGCTTTCCCTTGTAGAGACAAGGGAAAAAACCTTAGCCTCAAATCATCCTCGAAGACATTAGTTTGTTTACTCCCCTAACACGTGTTCACAAACCCCTTCAAATGTTTGTATGCATTTTGACTTGGAGCACCGGTGAAGAACCCTCGTTGCTCTAGAAAAGTGAGCATCATGTATTTGAAAGTTGCCTGCCCTAATACAGGGAGGGACTATTGCACTTGCATATCCTTCATTGGGTAGTACCCGGGGTGGAGCCGATCGTGGTGGAGGTGGGGGTGGAACGGGCACATTTCCATGAGGCACTCGTTCTCTTCTATTGGCTTTAGGTTCAAGAGGAACCTCATCCACTTGCATACTCAATGTCCACATCCCCAAAGCAATATTTTCGAGCTCATTGTATGCCATGGTTGTATCTAAGATTTCTCAAACAAGTTAGTAACATGGAAGGAAAAGAAGATATTCCAAAAACACACCCAAATATATAGCTAACACCGATTTTAGCTCCCTGGCAAAGGCGCCAAAAATTGATCGCATCTGAATGCACACCTCTAAACAAGGTATGAAATGGTCGTTTGCAATTATAGTAACCCAACAAAGAGTCGGGGTCGAATCCACAGGGAGATAAGATGGGAGTTAGGGGTATATATTTAATGTGTGCGATTGAATTATCTTGATTAGCACTTCCACAAAAAGGTTTTGTTTCTATTTTTAATTTTACACTAAAGATTGCAGATTAAAGAAAGAAGACTAGGATAGTTGTTTTTGAGGTTTTTCAAATTGATAAAAAGCCTAGGGTCGTGACCATTACCTTGGTGTTTACCTAATGAGATAAAGACCTTAATGCTTGTTTTATTGATCGGGGTGTATTATATCTATCAACTCTCAGTTACCCACTTAATACCTCTCGGTCAGAGAGTGGTTTTGCCTAATTTGACTTTCTCAAGATCAAATGGGTATCACACAATACAGTTGATAAAAGCTCAAGTCGAGTTATTACTATCTCTAGGTTTAACCCTTTAATTGGGTTAATCAATCTCTCGATTGACCCAATTCCTTGTTAGCCAAGTTTTCCTAGACTAAGTCTCTCTTTCTCAAGTAGAGACTAAGCCAAAAAGGCATGAACTAATGTTTGCAACCATCAATTCCAAAAATTAAAGCATGAACTAGGCTAAATAATAAATACCCAATCATAAACAAGCACTAAATTAGATACCCATAAGGTTTATACACTAGGGTTGGGTAACAAACCTAGTAAAAATCTAGATACTCATGCTTGGGTTTGGAGAAAAGGAAAAATAAAGACTAATTAAACTCATAATGTAAGCTTAAAATTATAAAATCTATTGTAAAATACACTAAAATAAAGAAAACTTCCAAAAGAGGCAAAGAAAAACACCTACAGTAGTTGTTGATGTCAAACTTGATCTAATTTCGTGAAACTCTTCTATTAATACAAGTCTAAAAATCTCGGACAAAAATTCCCCTCGGGAGGTTCTGCGGCCGCACAATTCCATGTGCAGTCCGCAAATTTCTTCATCTGGTAGGAGCTGGAATTCTGCAGCCGAACAATTATGAATTGCGTTGCGAAGCAACATTTTGTGCAGATTTAGAACAGCGGCCACATGGCACTCTTCTGCGGTCCACATTAGGTATACAATTGTAAGGCACTTCTTCTACGGCCGCACAATTATAAACTGCGGCTGGAAAGCAACATTTCCGCAATCCATAGATTTAGAACTACGACCGCGGGCACTTCCCTGCGGTCCGCACAATTAGGTCTGCAGCCGCAAGGCACTTCTTCCGCGGCCGGCACATTTCTTGTACGGTACGCAATTCACAGAGACTCGGGACTTGGAAATTTTCATACTCTCTTATCTTGGATCCTAGCCCAGCTTTTGAGGCCACAAAATTCATCTGCGGTCTGCAATTTGCTCAAAAGGTTGCTGAGTTTTCCTTCTTTCTTTGCGGCCGTAGATGGAATTCTGCGGACCACACATTTCATGCTTCTGTGCTCTTTATTGCCTTGTGCTTAGACTACTCCTTTTTAAATTGGATTTCATCTCAGGAGTCCCACTTCTAGCATTCCTGCAATTTTGCACATTTCATTAGTTTCGGGAACACAATTCAATGCTTTTATACTAAAACAAAAGCTAAAAGGCGCTAATAAGTAGTCAAAATTCCCACTTATCAATAATGAATAACGATGAAAGACTATAGCTAAAGAACTGAATGTGTATACAACTATGGGGGTTGACTTGAGGATATTTGTACACCAAAAGATGCAATTTTTATAAAATTTAGTAACTTAAATATCCATGAATATGGCATACAACTGGAGAATGAGAGCTAACGATGATATGGGTGATACGAGATATAAAAGGTGTTATTCTTTAGTCTTCGAACTGCTCATTAATTAAATACGAGTAATAGAGGCTCAGGAACTTCCGCAAAAATGATTGTCTTCGAGAGAAAATGAAAATAGATCATTGTAGACTTTATAGTTTGTGTACACGTTTATTGAGAAAGTTGTGAACTTTGTTTGGGTTATCATGATAGGCTTAGCGAGATCGTGTGCCTGATTTAGTCTAATGTACTTATACATCATACTGGTGCATGCATTGATATTTCGAAAGATATTAAAATAGAATGAGATGCCCATATTGTTATGTATGATCAGAGTAACAATGCATAGCACACTTATGTTTGGGTGCATGGATGTGTTCCAGCACCGCCGTACGTGAGAAAATTATGTAAAAGCATTTGAATGTGTTCCAGCACTACTCTACATAAAACAATTGGGGATATGTTCCACTGCAGGACAGTGGTTAGGCGCTTAGATGTCTTCCAACATAATGGAGGCATAAGATAATATGGATTTCAGTCCCAACACGAGGTAAATAGA
The DNA here is from genome assembly GCA_005239525.1 of Nicotiana knightiana. NCBI lineage: Eukaryota > Viridiplantae > Streptophyta > Magnoliopsida > Solanales > Solanaceae > Nicotiana > Nicotiana knightiana. The sequence continues at coordinate 5,827 of ML385630.1, read as the reverse complement.
TAATACCTAATGAGTTGTTCATGATTAATTCCTTTTGACTGAGTTTGTGCATGATAGTAGTTTACTTACTCGATATGTAAATGTGATGACCCGATAGGTCATTTTGAGGTTTAGCCCCTATTTCCGTATTCCAAAATCTCGATTAGCTCCATTTAGCATTTTTCGATTAGCGTGTGCAGTCTGTGTCTTATTTCGGAAAGTCTTTAGGTGAAAAATTAACGAAAATGTGAATATATGCCATAAAAATGGTGTGAGTTGATTACGGACTAGAAACTGAAGGTGCGTAGTAAGGCTCCTGAGGCGTGGGTGGAGCTGGGCTACCGCTGGCTGCTGGAAGACTGAATGAACGGGGCGGCCCATATAACCCCTACCATGTCGACCTGCTACTGAGGTACGGGCACCATAGTAGTGGCCCGACTCTCAAGACCTCTTGGCCTCTCTCTACTCTCGCTCCCTAGCGAGCATACCCTTGATCCTCCTAGCAATGCTCACTACCTGCTGATAAGGAATGTCCATCTCCAACTCTCGAGCCATGCTAGATCTGATAGGTGGGATAAGACTCTCAATGAACCGGCGAACCCTTTCGCGTACAGTAGCAACCAAAGCCGGTGCATGCCTAGCCAATCTGGTGTAACAGATAGCATACTCTGAAACTGTCATAGAACCATGGCGCAAATGCTCAAACTCTACGCGCCATGCATCCCTGAGGCTCTGAGGAACAAACTCTCTCAGGAACATATCTGAGAACTGGGTCCAGGTCAGTGAAGCAGCCTCGTCTGGACTATCTAACTCATAAGTGTGCCACCAATCATAGGCGGCCCCGTGAAGCTGGAAGGTAGTAAAGGAAACCCCACTAGATCCGACTATACCCACAATGCGAAGAATACAGTGACACTCCTCTAGAAACTCCAATGCATCGTCTGATGCTAGTCCACTGAATACCGGAGGATCATACTTCTTGAACCTCTCAAGTTTCCGCTACTCGTCCTCTGAAGCAGCTGACCAATCCTCGGGCTGAACTGGCACTACAGGCGGCACAGGAATGATCTTTGGGACCTGCTCCACATGCACTCGCTGCTCAGGAGTGTGGGAAGCGGGAGTCTGTACTCCTCCCCCGGCCTGGGATGTGGCCGCAGCAAGGGGAAGCAACCCTACCTAAGCCAGAGTGGTGTACATAGACATGAACTGAGCTAACGTCTCCTAAAGGGCTGGAGTAGTAGTGGCAGTAGGCATGTCAGGTGCCTGGGCTTCGGCTGGATCTGCTGGTGGTACCTCGGCGGCAGCTCATGCAGGTGCTCTCGCTGCACCACATGCGCGTCTTTGGCCTCTACCTCGACCCCGGCCTCTGACGGCTGCAGTTGGGGGCGTGGGTGCCTGATCGTCCCCAGTAGCATGTGTAATCACCATCTGTGAGAGAATAGAAGATAGAGGTTTAGAATTGATGTCAAAAAAAAATATCGCACGACAAGGAAATCAAATGAAGTAAAGATTTTTCCTAAACAGTTACATAGCCCCTCGTAGATAAGTACAGACGCCTCCATACCGATCAGCGAGACTCTAATAAACTGGCCTGTGTTCCGTGACTCCTATGAACCTAGAGCTCTAATACCAACTTTTTCACGACCCCAATTCGCCCTCCGTGAACATGTCGTGATGGCACCTAGTCCCTATAACTAGGTAAGCCTAACAATGCGGAAAAACAACGCAACTTGCGGAATAATTAATTTAAAACTGAACAACTAAAGAAAGTCTGTATATAAATGCCGCTCGACATATATAACCCAATAATGTGGAAGTCTACAATATCACCCCAAAACCCAGAAACTCGCGGGAAACACAGGCTAACAGAAATGTAATACAATACTCGAACTCCAGAATGTCTAAACAACTGTAAGAAAGAAAAAAAAAAGAGAAAGGCTTTGCACTAAAGCTGGATTAAGATATAGACTCCCGGTTTGCAGACGCGGCAGATGTACCTCGAAGTCTCTGCTAGATCTCTCCACCTCGGGGATAGTGCGTCTGGGTAGAGGTACTTGGATCTTCACATGGAAAACATGCACAGAAGAGGCATGAGTTCACCACAACGGTACTCAATAAGTGCCAAGCCTAACCTCGGTCGGGTAGTAACGAGGAAGGTCAGGGCCCTACTGAGGTTAAGAAATATAATAGGAATTTAAAGTATGAAAACAGGCAGTAATAGTGAGTACAACAGTGAAATAAGACAGGTTAAACAAGGCAATAACCCGAAAACACAAAGAGCGGAGTAAACACGGAATAGGTAAAGCTCAATAACAATGGTAACAATGAGGATCTCCCAGGATACCGTCCTGTAGTCCTTTTCTCAACTGTCCAGTGGATCTCCCGTGATACAATCCTGTAGTCCATCATATGTGTATATCTGAAGGATCTCCCGGGATACCGTCCCGTAGTCCAGCTATCAATGTGCAGGGGGATCTATCGGGAATCGAACCCACAGTCCCAAAGTAAATATGCAGGAGGATCAATCAGGAATCTAACCCGCAGTCCCAAAGTAAATGTGCAGGGGGATCTATCGGGAATCTAACCCGCAGTCCCAAAGTAAACAAATAAGAGGGGGGGATCTACCGGAATCCCACATCCGTAGTCCCAATGTAAATACGCAGCCACAACAAGAAGATATTCAGAAATAGAGTGCAAAAATACAAGGCAACAAGTATTTCTAGCCTAACATGCTTCACGTAGTACAATTAAAGCAACTTAAGCAAATAGGCAATTTAGGGCAACTAGGCATGCTTTTCTAAGCTAACATAGACTATAATTGCAAGTAGAATAAAACAGGTAAGAAAGAAACTCAGTCTAAATAATTAAAGTAAAACCGGATTTTCAACAATTAGCACAAGTACGCGCTCGTCACCTCATGTACGAGGCATTCAATTACCAAATATCACATCCTAAGGGGAAAGGTCCCCCACACAAGGTTAGACAAGCCACTTACCTCGAACCGGCTCAAAATCAACTCGAAACCACACATTTTTCACGAGTATCCGACTCCAACTGGCCCAAACCTATTCAAAATAATTACATATCGTGAATAACATCTCAAGCAACTGATTCTACTATTTAATTCAAAGCTAAGGCGCGAAATTAGGTAAAATGACCAAAACACCCCTCGGGCCCACGTCTCTGAATCGGGTAAAAGTTATATTTTCCGGACACCCATTCACTCACGAACTCACTCGACCAGAAACATCGAAATCCGATGCCAAAAACCCCTTAAATTCTCAGAATTTGATTTTGGGGAAGTTCTTCAAGTTCCCATGGTCTTCCCCCCATATTTTATAATTAAACTAAAGAAAACAATGGGGATTAATGGTCAAACAATGAATTAGGATTAGAAAACGTTACCTATGATACTTCTCTTCAAAACCCACTGAAAATCGCCAATTCCCGAGCTCTCAAATGATTTTTAGAATTATGAAATAAACCCTCGGATTTTTGGAATAAACATACAGGGATCCCGCACCTGCGGTCTCGATCACCGCACCTGCAAAAAAATCATCGCAGGTGCGGAATTCACTTAAATCCACTACGGCCGCACCTACGGTCGTTTGGTCGCGTCTGCGGTTCTGCACCTGTGGAACTCGGTTCGCACCTGCGACCACTGGCCAAATCCCTCGCCATCGCACCTGCGATCAGCCCTACCGCGCCTGCGTGCCTGCGCCTTTGGGAAAACCTTCACAGGTGCAAAAACACCAGAAGAGGTCTGGTTCAGCCATTTGATAAGTCCCAAATTCCCCCATTAAGCATCCGAAACGACCCCGAGGCCCCCGGGACCTCAACCAAAATCACCAATCGACCCTAATACCTTATTCGCACTAGGCTGAGCCTTAAAAAAACGTCTCATAACATCAAAATCATTGATTATGCATAGGTTCAAGCCTAGGAACTTAGGAAAATTCTAGAATTCACATCCGATGCCGAAACACGTCTAAACTCATCCGAATGACCTAAAATTTTGTACACACATCCCAAATGACATGATGGAACTACTGCAACTTTCGGAATTCCATTCTGACCCTTGGATCATAAACTCACTAACGAACTGGAAACTTCAAAAATTCAAGCTTCGACATTTCAAGCCTAAATGAGCTACGGACTTCCAAAATGCATTACGAACATGCTCCCAACCCCGAAATCACCTAACGGAGCTAACGGAACCATCGGATTTCCATTCTGAGGCCGTCTTCACACTGTTCCAACTACGGGCAACTTTCCAACACCTAAGCTCTCATTTAGGGACTAAGTGTTCCAAAACTCTCCGAAACTCAAAATCGAATGTCCCGGCAATTCAATTTAGCAGAAATAGACTTGGGAAAAATAGTTAATAGGGGATCGGGGGTAAATTCTTATAACGACCAGCCGGGTCGTTACATCCTCCCCCTCTTAATAAAATCGTTCATCCTTGAACGAGCATAGAAACATACCTGAAGCTGGGAAAAGATGAGGGTACTGACTCCGCATATCCTGCTCGGTCTCCCAAGTCGCCTGCTCGACTGGCTGACCCCTCCACTGAACCTTTACTGACGCAATATCCTTTGACCTGAGATTTCTAACCTGCCTGTCCAATATAGCTAGAGGCTCCTCAACATATGATAGATCCTTTTCCAGTTGGACTGAGCTGAAATCCAAGACATGAGACGGGTCACTGTGATATCTCCGTAGCATCGAAACATGAAATACCGGATGAACTCCTGCCAAGCTGGGAGGTAAGGCAAGCTCATAAGCAACCTCCCCAGCACGCCTCAATATCTCAAAAGGGCCAATAAATCTCGAACTCAACTTCCCTTTCTTCCCAAATCTCATAACGCCCTTCATAGGCAAAACCCGAAGCAGAACCCGCTCTCCGACCATATATGAAACATCACGAACCTTCCAATCCGCGTAACTCTTCTATCTGGACTAGGTTGTACGGTGTCTATTCTGAATCACCTTGACTTTCTCCAATGCATCCTGAACCAACTCTGTGCCCAATAGCCTAACCTCACCCGGCTCAAACCAACCCACCGCAGATCTGCACCTCCTACTATATAAAGCCTCATACGGCGCCATCTAAATGCTGGACTGATAACTGATGTTGTAAGCAAACTCCACCAATGGCAATAATTGATCCCAAGACACTCCAAACTCAATCACACACGTACGGAGCATATCCTCAAGAATCTGAATAGTGCGCTCGGACTTTCCGTCCGTCTGGGGGTGAAATGTTGTGCTCAACTCCACCCTGGTACCTAACTCCTACTGAACGGCTCTCCAGAACCATGAAGTGAACTGAGTACCTCTGTCTGAAATAATAGAAACTGGAATACCATGCAGACGAACGATCTCCCAGATATAAATCTCCGCCAACAGCTCCGATGAATAAGTAGTCAGTACCGGAATGAAATAGGCTGATTTGTTCAGCCGATCCACAATCACCCAAATAGCATCATGCTTACTCAAAGTCCGAGGAAGTCCAACCACAAAGTCCATGGTGATCCGCTCCCACTTCCACTCTGGAAGATCAATCTCTTGAAGTAACCCTCCCGGTCTCTGATGCTCACATTTGACCTGCTGATAGTTGAGACACTTGGCTACAAACTCTGCTATATCCTTCTTCATTCTTCGCCACCAATAGTGCTGCCTCATATCCTGGTACATATTCGTGGTACCCGGATGGATGGAATACCGCGAACTATGGGCCTCCTAAAGAATCAACTCCCGAAGCCCATCTACGTTGGGCAAACATATACGGCCCTGCATCCTCATCACCCCATCCTCTCCTATAGTCACATCCCTGGCATCACCCCGC
>ML385625.1:23589-39000 GCA_005239525.1 Nicotiana knightiana | reverse complement strand
AGATTATATGCCCTCGTGAGACTTTGCCGGCATCTACACCATGATTCCTCTACATGAGGCTGCGATAAGGGCATTGTGAGGCGCAAAAGAGTGATCATATAGCCAAGGCATAAAGGCAACATTACTTGTGCTATTGTCCCCCTTATTTGTACTCTTCCTATGTGGTTCTTTTTTCGCTTTTTAATATTAATAAAACTAGCCCTAGGCCCTGCCTAGTGGATTGCTTAAAAAAAAAAAGGTTCTTGCAGGTTCATATGATGATTTCGGACTTGGGCGTATATCCGGATCGGGTTTTGGATAACCCGGAGCGTTTCAGTGTATATTGTGGAAGTCTGCATTTTTGAAGAAATTTCCTAAGTTTGGCATGAACAGCATTTCAGTGATATTGGTGTCCGTTTGGGATTCCGAGCTAGGGAATTACTCCGTATGGTGATTCTGGAGTTGGGAGCGCGATCGGAAGTGAATTCGGATGTCCGTAGGTTATTTTGTAGTCATTTGGCTAAAGATAGAAATTTAAAGGTTTTTGACAAATCCGACCGGAAGTGAAAATTTTGATATCAGGGCGGAATGCGATTCCGGAAGTTGGAGCAGGTCCGTAATGTCGAATATGACTTGTGTGCAAAATTTGGGGTCAATCGGACGTGATTTGATGGGTTTCGACATCAGATGTAGAAGTTGGAAATTTCTAAGTTCATAAAGTTGGTATTTGGGTGTGATTCGTGGTTTCGATGTTGTTAGATGTGATCTGAGGCCTTGAGCAAGTCCGCACTATGTTTTGGAACAAGTTGGTGTAATTGGACGGGGTCCCGGGGGGCCTCGGGTGGATTCCGGGTGATTAACGGATCAAGTTCGAGAGTTTGAAGAAGGCTGAGGTTGCTGTCATCTGGTGTGACCGCACCTGCGAGGCTTGGGCCGCAGGTGCGGAGCCGCATGTGCGTCTATGGCGCCGCAGGTGCGGCTACGGCGCCGTAGGTGCGAAGAAGTGGTGGTCTGGATGGGAGCGCAAGTGCGATGATATTCCGCACCTGCGAAGCCGCAGATGCGGACAACGAGCGCAGGTGCGAAGTTGGCTTGAGCTGAGGAAAGCTGTAGGTGCGGAGGTTTGGTCGCACCTGCGGAATCGCAGGTGCAAGAATTGGATCGCAGGTGCGAAAAATGACCTGGGTAGAATGTTTTAAAACCGATATTTGTTGGTCATTTCCTTCCATTTTCCTTTGGTTTGGACGATTTTGAGGAGCTTCAAGAGTGGGTTTTCGTCAAGCATCACCAGGTAAGTAATTCCTTCATGCTTCTAAGTTAAATACAAGGTTATTACATGGAATTATACATGAAAATTGTGGAAAAATTTGGAAAATATTGAAGAAACCTCGAAATTTGTATTTGGATTTTAACCACGAATTTGAGCATGGAATTTAGAGTAAATTGTATATTTGAGTTAATAAGGCTATGGGTAGAATGTATCTTCGAGAAATTTCGGATTCCGAGCACGTAGACCCGAGGGTATTTTGGACAATTCGCTGAGCGGGGTTGGAAAATTATATAATTTGGAATTGTTGCAAATATTAGAGTATATTTTCATTGCTGTGTCGTTGTTTGGTAGTTTTGGGGCATTGTGTATCCATTGGAGTCATCGGAAGGGCTTGGAAGCAGGTTATGGAATTTCGGGGTGAGGTAAGTCTCCTTTCTAACTTTGTGAGGTGGAATTGTCCCCTAGGTGAACTAATTAAGTATGTGTTATTATCTGCGGGGGCTATATATGCACGAGGTGATGAGAGTCCTTGCGTATCTACTATTATGCCATGTCCAGTAGCCAAGGACCCACTAACATGCCTTACCTATTGTACCTGTGATCTTGTCTGTAATATTAGACTGCTAATATAATCGAAATTGTAATTGAATGTCTAAAGAAGACTAGAGTTTATTTTCTTAATCATCTAGAAAGAGAATTGATTTCCTTAGTGGGAAATTGTATTTCCGGATAAGGTTATATTATTAAACATTATAAAAACTTGGCAAGTGAATTTCAAAAAAAGGATTTAAATACTATTTTGTTGTTTTTAAAAGAGAAATCTTTCATTTACTTGAGTATTTTGTTTTCCGGGCGTAGTCGGGGTGGACTGTTGATTGTGCATGACTGCATGTGACCGCTTCACAATTTACATTCCGCGAGCGGAGTGTTATTTCCCCCATTCTCATAGGAGCGGGCCGTACGCCATGACGGATTGTAAAATGCACTTATGGTACGGGCCGTTCGACCCTCGGCAGTGCATAAATATGATTATTTTATGGTAAAGGTGTTCTTATTGTTCGGGACGTTCGACCCTCGGCAGTGCACATGCATGATTATTTTTATGGCTCAGGCCGGTTGTCCTTATCCCGTATGGGCATGCTAAATTGTTAAATATTTTTTTTTCCTGGATTTTGAAGTGATAAGATATTTGGGGGAAAATAAAGAAGTAACTGTCTATTTTAGATATTTGGGGGAAAACAAAGAAGAAATTGTTTATTTAAGATATTTGGGGGAAAATGAAGAAGTAGTAACTGTTTATTTACTTCCAGTATTTACTTGGATTTCAGTGCCTTATATATTTGCTGCTTTACTACCTTTACATGCCTACCATGCTCATCATATTCTGTTAAATGATTTGTTGGACCTTAGCGAGTGTCTAATTTGACCTCTCGTCACTACCTCTCTGAGGTTAGGCGGGTGAATTACTGAGTACATGTTGTTTTCGTACTCATGCTACGCTTGCTGTGTATTTTTATTGCACAGGTACCTTCATCGCGACATGGCTGGTTTGGAGACTTAGGTGAGCTGCATCATCCGGAGGCGATCCACAGCTGACGGAGTCTCCCTCGTATTGTATTACATTATTTTAATTTCCTTGTCCACTTGTATTTCAGACAAGATTTGTAAAAATTGTAAAATTCTTAGAAATTGCTCATGTACTTGTGACACTGGGTTCTAGGATGTGTATGGGATGTATTTTATAAGAAAGTGAAATATTAAACTGTTGTATTTACTTAACAGATTTTGTTTAGTTATTACGTAACAAGTTAAAGACAATGATTTCAAAAAATGTTAAAACTGGAATCTATTTCAACTAATTAAAGATTGGCTTGCCTGACAGTGGTGTCCGGCGCTGTGATGACCTTATGGATTTTGGGTCGTGACAATATGGTATCAGAGCACTAGGTTCCCTTAGGTCTCACGAGTCATGAGCAAGTCTAGTAGAGTCTTGCGGATCTGTACGGAGACGTCTGTACTTATCTTTGCTACAAGGCTACTAGGAGTACTTCCTTCTTGATTCCTCATCGTGCGATTCGATTCCTATGCTTATTCCTACTCAATCTTATGCGTCACAGAGCGCTTGCTATGAATCAGGAATTTGAGGAATTGATATGGTGCTACGGATATGGTGCGAGGTGTTTCCCATGTGTAGTTGGATGGGGCTGTTGTTGTTTCCCTGCAGAAGAATATGATGTTGTTTCAGCTCTGTTGCTATGTTTCTGAGAACTTTGAGGCTATTCTCAGGTTGTGATGATGTTTACGATTGGTTATCGCGCGATGTCGATATGATGATAGAATGCTTGCCCATAGGTTGGGGGTCATGAATGGCTTGAAGGGAGTTCTTCTTAGAGTGTGATTTCGAGATTTCAGTATTTAGATTCCGGCGGAAGGAAGGCAATTGATCTATAGATGGCCATGCTTTGGATTGATAAAGTAGTAAGATTGGTGTTTTCAAGTAAGGTGGAATATTCACCTGTGACGTGTTATTGTCGTCCTTGATCGAATGGAATGTGTTAAGTTCGTCAGTGCCATAGTTTCTTCAGGTGAATGGGGCCAGAGTATGGTGAAGGAGTATTGAAGAATGCGGTTGGAAGAGAATGATATTGAATTGAGGCTAGGCGGTGGTTCCATTTCTAGGAGGCTAGGTGTAGGGAGCGGAAGTCGAGAAGTCGCAGAGTGGGGGAGTGGCAACATAGTGGTGAATTAGAAGGTATTGTACCGCAGTTATTAGATGTCCATAGGGAGCGGGCGGACTGGTAAGGTTGGTGAATGAGAACGGGCTTAGGATGGAGTATTGATGTCGTAGAGATAGTGCAGTACAACGTCGTTGGAAGGTGTCAGTTGGTGAATTACATAGGTGGGTTACCTCCTGTGAGTAGGTTAGTGGTCGTGTGGTTGGCAAGTCTCTGTGAGGGATTCTAGTGTCTGTTCAGTAGAAGGAAGGATGTGTGAATGATGCTAGAGAATTTGAGTAATTAGGGAGTGCTAGCAAGAGAATTTGGAAGAATTTGACGGATTGGTTGAGCAAGATTCATGCTAACAAAGGAGAAAGGATCTCAGCAGGGTCTAGAGTGGTGCAAGGAGTAGCTTCGGGCTAAGCGGGGGAGTCCCACCACCTGTAGTTGGGTTGTAGGATTGTGTTCTCATGGGGTTGCGGATTGTCGGCGTAATGGCAAGTTATTACAGCTAAGGGGAGAGGAGTAAAATGGTAATTGTGCATGTGATTTGATAAATGTGTGCAAAAGTTGGTCCTATTGGACCAGGGTTAGGCTTTGGAAGATTCAGGATTTATGCTTAAGGCATAGGTAAGTTGTCAGGGTAGTGACTCAATCACGTGCTTCATTGAAAAGGGTGTTCGTGTTCTAGGGGAACCTTGGATTTGATTGTATTCGCGACCAATCAGAGTGGGTGACTCTCAATAGAGGTCCTAGTGAATTCAAAGTTAAGAATGTGGTGTTTAAGGGTTTCAGGCAGTAGTATGATTAAGAGTCGAGCTTTTGCAATATAATTCCTGAGAAAGGGAAAATAACTGGAGTGTTCTATGTTATTTTCAACGTGCAGGATAGTATTGGAGGAGTGAGAGAAATAAACTCCGGGTTGTAGAAAGATTTTTAGGAGGGTATGAGATGGGTTGCGGGATTTAGGCAGCATGGTCGAATCAAGGTCACTCGGGATGAGTGTGGGTTGAGTTTTCTATGAGTTGAAGGAAGTTACTATTATTCCTGAGGCAATTGAAGATGATTAAAAGAAGATAGATTGATTAGCCATGGTTGAAATGGAACATTTATGGTAGTGATCAGTTCCTTCGATGTGATTAAGTTATGCATGTGGTTTGTGCCGGTGTGTGCGGGGCTTGTCGACCGTTGTAATAGATTTCATGTGGGAGCATTCGAGTGCTATGGCCTGTCAGGTGTAGGCGGATCCCGGAAGGGTTATGGTGGTATAGACTACTACTTAAGGATTTGCATGTTGGGTAATTGTGGCAATTCACTTGTGTGTTGAGATGGTACTCTTGAATTGAGTTAAGTAAAAGGTTTCCGTATGATGAAGTGTTCACCCTATTGGTGATGCATAAGTTATGATGGAATTCTTGCGCTATCTCATATTGGCATGTTAGGTGCGGTAAGCAGTATGTAACTGGGAGTAAGAATTAAGATTGCGGTTCGGTGTTAGCGAGGATGTCATGAGCTCGGATGAGCAAGAAAAAGAGTGATTTGAAAGTTCAGAGTAAGCTGGTGTTATCTTCAGTGTCACCTGAGATCGATATTCGGGGAAGGAGGCTTTGTACCCTGGTCATGGGTTCTGGATGTGTTTTGCAGTATTAGTGTGGTCGGTGATGCGGGTGTGCAGACTTGTTATCTGGTGTGGAAGGTCATGGGAGCGTAACCATGAGAAGATGGTATAAACGTGACATGTAGTCACTTAATAGATTGAAGATTCAGACCAAGTATAAGGAAGTGCAATATTGCTTGTTTGAAAATTTATGCCAGGAAGGCGTTCGGTCCAGTTGGTTGTGGATTGTGGGATGTTGTCCCGACTATGATGGTTGTTCTTGCGTATTATGGGAGGAAGGGGGTTAATATGGACCCAGGTAAGGCTATTAGCCTAGTTTGGTACGAGAAAGGTAGACTCAATGTTTGTGGATGGATTTAAATATGATTATGGGCTTCATGTGAGGCAGATATGTTCATTTCAGTATAGCGCTCCTCAAGGAGGGGTGTTGGGATATCAAGTGTTGTCTCGTCTTCGTCAAATTCAGGTAACATTATGATTTTGCCGTGTGAGTGGTGAAACGGTCTGATAATTGCTTAATGAATTGAGGTCCCACGTAGTGGTGATGTTATGTGAGCAGGACAATTCTTGGGATCCAGAGTATATATATATATATATATATATATATATCGTACCTCAGTTGTTCTTGAGTTTTGTAAGCATATGGCTTTATCAGTCTCCCTAGGATGGTATTATGCACTTAGCGTGCTTATGATCGATATGCAGTAATTTGTAATAGTGAGAAATTCAGCTCCGTGTATATTCCCTTATGTGAATTTTATGATGGGATCGGGTGGCACGCCGCCACGAGTATGTTATTGGGATCGGGTGGCACACCGCCACGAGTATGTTATTTGGATCGGGTTGCACGCCGCAACAGTATGATGATGACTAAGATTCCTATATTTATTTTCTTGTGTTTTACTTTCTATTTTCTGAGAAGAGTTCCTAATAAGTTGCGTGAGTTGAGTAGTCTTTTCCTGAGTCATTTCTTTATGTATCATGTTCGAGTTATGGCCTATTGGCGCGTGGTGGTGTCATGTGAGACTGTTGGTCATGTTGGGGCGATTTTTTGTCTGAGTAGTTCATACTGGGTGAGACGAGATTATGGGATGAGGGATCAGTGCGATAAGATTATGTGAAATACATTGAAGGACAATTTCCAACAGTTGGTTCATAATGAGGTGATGATTCTAGTCAAGATGAGATATTCAATGATTTGTTAAATCTGCAGTTGGTTATGAATTTCTACCCGTCTCCTCCGTTGCAGTGGTATCGCCAGCATTATAGCAGGATGTATGTATATGTCATAAGGTGCCTTGGGAGCATCAGATTCATGGAATTTTGGCTATTAAGATTCATGGAGTGTCGTTGTGGTCAGATGGTGAATTATGCGGTGCATGGCTAATTCAGCAAGGGTATGCAGTCATGTTCTGGTATGTCGTGTGGTAGTTGATACGGTGTTCGTATATATTGGAACTAGGCGTGTCAGAGGAATTCAAGTGTTGGAGTTGGATTTTGAGCCTATTATATGGATAAAATAAGAAATCTTCAGATTTGATCAAGTTAATGTACTCTGCTGGGTTGTGGTAGCACGGGAAGGTGCTCGAGATGTTAAGCAGTGATTTCAGATAACTCCAGAGCAGTTCTTGGCACGTTCGAGGACGGACGTCTGTTTAAGTAGGGGAGAATGTAACGACCCGACCGGTCGTTTTGAGCTCTAGCGCATCGTTCAGCGGTTTGAAGTCGTGAGCAGCTCCATTTCAGGCATTATGACTTGTAGGTGTGGTCGGAATTGAATTTCGGAAAGTTTAGAGTGGGATTGGAAAGAAAATTTTCATTTCAAAAGCCTTAAGTTGGAGAAATTGACCAAAATTAGAATTTTGAGTAAACGACCTCAGAATCAGGATTTGAAGGTTCCTGTAGGTTCGTATGATGATTTTGGACTTGGGCGTATGTCCGGATCGGGTTTTGGATAACCCGGGAGCGTTTCAGCGCATATTATGGAAGTCAGAATTTTGAAGAAAATTTTCTAAGTTTGTCTTGAAGCGCATTTCAGTGATATTGATGTCCGTTTGGGATGACCGTAGGTCATTTTGAAGTCGTTTGGCTAAAGATAGAAATTTGAAGGTTTTTGAGAAATCCGATCGAAAGTGGAAATTTTGATATCGGGATCGGAATGCGATTCCGGAAGTTGGAGCAGGTCTATAATGTCGAATATGACTTGCGTGCAAAATTTGGGGTCAATCAGACGTGATTTGATAGGTTTCGGCATCAGATGTAGAAGTTGGAAATTTCAAAGTTCATAAAGTTTAAGTTTGAGTGCGATTCATGATTTCGGTTTTGTTTGATATGATATGCGGCCTCGAGCAAGTCCGTGGGATGTTATGGGACTGAGTCGTGTGATTGGACGGGGTCCCGGGGTCCTCGGGTGGATTCTGGGTGGTTAACAGATCAAATTTGAAGTTGGAAGAGGAGCTGGAGCTGCTGGTGTCTGGTGTGACCGCACCTGCGAGGATTTGGCCGTAGGTGCGGCCTTGGCGCCGCAGGTGCGAGAGTGGGCTGGCTTCGCTGGGATCGCAGGTGCGATGGAATTTTCTCACTTGCGAAGGCGCAGATGCGGGCTTTGGGCCGCAGGTGCGGATCCGGCTGAAGGAGAAGGAAGCCGCAAGTGCGAAGATCGTATCGCAGGTGCGAAAAATGGCCTGGGCAGAATGTTTTAAAAACCGAGATTTGTTGGCCATTTCTTTCATATTTCATATGGCATGGGCGATTTTGAGGAGCTTCAAGAGTGAGTTTTCGTCAAGGATCACAGGGTAAGTTAATTCCACTCATCTCAAGTTAAATACAAGGTTTATGCATGGAATTAGACATAGAAATTAGTAGGAAATTGGGAAATCTTGAAGGAAACCTAGAAATTTGTATTTGAATTTTTAGCCACGAATTTGAGCAACGAATTTAGAGTAAATTCTATATTTGAGTTAGTAAGACTATGGGTAGGGTATATCTTCGAGAAATTTCGGAATCCGGGCGCGTGGGCCCGAGGGCATTTTGGTCAATTCACTGAGCGGAGTTGGGAAAGTATATAATTTGAATTTGTTATGAGTATTAGAATGAATTTTCATTTCTTTGCCCATTATTTGTTAGTTTTGGGGCATTGTGCATCCATTGGAGTCGTCGGAAGGGCTTGGAAGCCGGTTATGGGATTTCGGAGCAAGGTAAGTCTCCATTCTAATTTTGTGAGGGGGAATTATCCCCCTAGGTGAACTAATTAAGTATGTGCTACTATCTGCGGGGGCTACGTACGCACGAGGTGACGGGAGTCCGTGCGTAGCTAATATTATGCCATGTCCGGGTAGTATAGGACCCACTAGCATGCCTTACCTATTGTACCTGTGATCTTGCCTGTAATATCAGACTACTAAAATAATCGAAATAGTAATTGAATATCTAAAGAAGACTAGAGTTCATTTTATTAATCATCTGGAAAGAGAATTGATTCCCTTCATGGGCAACTGTATTCCGGATAATGTTATATTATTAAACATTATAAAAACTTGAAAATTAATTTCGAGAAAGGGTTTAAATACTATTTTGTGGTTTTAGAAGAGAAATATTTCATTTACTTGAGTATTTATTTTCCCGATGTAGTCGGGGTGGATTTTTGATTGTGTATGACTGCATGTGATCGCTTCACAATTTACATTCCGCGAGCGGAGTGTTATTTCCCCCACTCTCATGGGAGCGGGCCGTACGCCATGGCGGATTGAAAAATGCACTTATGTTACGGACCGTTCGACCCTCGGTAGTGCATAGATATGATTATTTATGGCAAAGGTGCACTTTTGGTTCGGGTCGTTCGACCCTTNCTGTTTATTTACTTGCAGTATTTACTTGGATTTCAGTGCCTTATATATTTGTTACTTTACTACCTTTACATGCATACCGTGCTCATCATATTCTGTTAAATTAATTTGTTGGACCTTAGTGAGTGTCTAATTCGACCTCTCATCACTACCTCTCTGAGGTTAGGCGGACGACTTACTGAGTACACGTTATTTTTGTACTCATGCTACACTTGCTGTGTATTTTTATTGCACAGGTACCTTCATCGCGACGTGGCTGGTTTGGAGACTTAGGCGAGATGCATCATTCGGAGGCGATCCGTAGCTGTCGGAGTCTCCCTCGTATTGTATTACATTATCTTAATTTCCTTGTCCACTTGTATTTCAGACAAGCTTTGTAGAAATTGTAAAATTAATAAAAATTGCTCATGTACTTATGACACCAGGTTCTGTGATGTGTATGAGATGTATTTTATAAGAAAATAGAATATTAAACTCTTGTATTTGCTTAACGGATTTGTTTAGTTATTACGTAACAAGTTAAAGACAATGATTTTAAAAAATTTTAAAACAGGAATCTATTTCAACTAATTAAAGTTTGGCTTGCCTGACAGTGGTGTCCGGCGCCATCACAACCTTATGGATTTTGGGTCTTGACAAAGTAGCTTACTTTTTTAAAAAGCAAATATTGATATTCCACTTTCAGCTAAAGTAATTCAAGTATCGCGTTTCATCTTCTTAGTACAATCTCAGTACAACTTTATTATTTCTTAAAATGGTTTCAAAACTTAAACAAATTTATACTCGATATTGAAATTATTTAATATTGTCAAGTGTAGTAGTATAATTGGTGTTATTTATGTTACATTGTTGTTAGTTAGTTAATAGACTTAAGAGGTTAGTGGTTGAGTTAGTTACAGGGGTAGTTTGGTAATTAGTAGTCTACTTTCTTTATTTTCCTTTTCTCACGTGTATAATATGAGCTAATAGGAAAGTACACTATTTTCCCCCAATTTCATTTCTGTCCGGAAGCTTCTCCTCTCATGATGAGAGCTCAAGCTCAACCTCCTTCAATGGAGGTTGATTGATACTGTTAGTTACAATTCTGACATTGTATCAGAGCTCAGCTCGAATTTCTCATCGGCGTTCTCTTCCTTTACGTCAAATCTCATCATTCGATATCAGTTTTAGGCTTTGTAAAATCAAAATCTACACTTCATATTTTGTCACTAGGGTTTTGAAATTTTTTCGATTTCTCCTCAAATTCAGAGATTAATTCTTCTAATTTTTTAGAATTCATTCTCAATCGATGGCCGGAGTTAAGGAAACTCAGAATACGACCAATAATTTGGATTCGACCAACCCGGTGTACATGCACCCGTTAAGAGTGCCAGAACGACACTGATACTTGTTGCCTTCGATGGAACTGGGTACAGATCTTGGAGAAGAGGAGTTCTCAGAGCATTATCGGTGAAGAACAAGGTTGAATTCATTACAAGAAAATGTAAGAAACCTAATGCTGATGATACGACTTATGACCAGTGGGTTCGATGCGACGACATGGTCACATCGTAGATCCTAAAATCACTTTCAAAGGACTTAGTTGATAGTATACAATATGTAAGTGATGCTAAGGAATTATGGCAAGAACTGAAATATAGATATGATCAAACTAATGGAGCGAGATTATATCAATTACAGAAGGAAATTAACGACCTTAGCCAAGGGGCTTGGGCCATCACAGGCTATTGCACAAAAATGAAAAGGCTTTGGGAGGAATTAAATACCCTGAATACACATGCATAGTGCAACCGTCAATGTACTTGTGGTGCAAAGGCCAATATGCACAAGGCTGAGAAAGATTGAAGATTGATTCAGTTCCTAATGGGCTTAAACGAAGTCTACACAGTAGTAAGAGGCAACACACTCATGATGAATCCACTGCTCAGTATAGCACAAGTCTTCTCCATTCTCATTTAGGAAGAGAAGCAGAGAGAAGTTAGGCCAATCAACAGACTAGTTATGGAGTCCACTTCATTGAATGTAAATGGACCCGAGAATAACAAGTTTAGGACATAACTCATAGAATTCTAACAAGGAAATCTATCCACCGGCCAAGTCTCGACTGTTCTGTGACTACTGCAAAAAGCCAGGGCATACCGGGGATAATTGCTATAGGATACATGGAGTTCCACAGGATTTGAAGTTCACTAAAGGGATGAATACATCACCTACTGCAAATGTTCATGCAGAATGTGAATAAGTTGAAGGTGAAACTTATGATCAGGGATTTCAGCACTTGACAAAGGAGCTATACAATCAGCTGCTCAGCCTATTGGAGAAATTTCAGGAAGGAACACATGGGAAATCTCAAACAACATAGCCTGTGGAGCTGCAAACTTTGCATGTATTCTAGCTTGATTCTACTTATAAAGAGATTGCTGAAGACACTATATGTAAATGCTCTCAATTAGTTGTTGACTTGTGTATAATTATATAATGGGTCTTCAAATCACATTCTTATAGGAAATCTTTTCTGAAAAACATTAAAACCTTATCTTATCCCTTTCTAGTTACACTACCTAATGGATATAGGGTGAAAGTGATAGAAATTGGGGATGCATTTCTTGGTCCAATATTAAGTTTAGTTAGAGTGTTGTATGTACCTAGTTTCAAATACAACCTCATCTCTATTCACTCTTTAACAGACTATCTCAATTGCATAATTAATTTCAGAAAATATCTTTGCATGATGCATGGCCCTTTAATGAAGAGGCCTTTGGAGATTGGTAAATCAAGGAATGGTTTGTACTACCTATGCTCAAAGTGTCACAGTTATCCAAATTCTTGTATATCTTCTATTCCTTCAAATCTTTGTTCCCTTGCCTGCATCAGTTGATGTTGTAAATAGAGGACAGAGTCACAATCTGCCTTTACATTCATTGTCAATTGTAAATAGATCACCACGTTCACTCAACAATGTAAATAACCTTCATTCAAGAAATAAAACTGACTCCTCCTTTGATGTACATTCTTTTCTGTCATCTACTAGATCTCACGGTGACGGTTTTGAACATCTGTATCATACCTGTTAATTTTTCTCTCAAACAATCTTTTCTCTGTTCTGTCTGCCCTATGACAAGGCAAACAAGACTACCATTTCCCTACAAAACATCATCCACCACCAAAACCTTTGAACTTTTACACATAGATTTATGGGGCCCCTATCACATAACCACGTATGGAAACTGCAAATATTTTCTTACCATGGATGATGAATTTAGCAGATCAATCTGGACACATCTTCTGAGTAGTAAACGCAACACCTTTCGAGCCATTAAAGCCCTCATTTCTATGATTGAAAACCAGTTCAATTCTTCAGTCAAAGCTGTTAGAACTAACAATGGGCTAGAATTTGTAAATCGTGAGGCCATGCTATTCTTTCAAGACAAAGGCATAATTCACTAGAAAATCTATATACGCACAACAACAAAATGGTGTGGTGAAAAGAAAATACAAATACTAGAAACTGCAAGGGACCTACTTTATCAATCCAAATTACCAATGAGATATTGGGGGGATTGTATCCTAATTGCCACTTAGCTGATAAACAGATTACCCTCCATAGTCCTTAATAGTAAATGCCCTTTTGAGCTTCTTTATAACAGAAAACCAACCTACTCACACCTTAAAAGATTTGGTTGCTTATGTTACACCACCACACTCAAGACACACAAAGATAAATTTGAGCCAAGGGCTACTCCCCATGTCTTTGTAGAGTATCCCTTTTGGGTGAAAGGATATAAGGTCTTGGACCTAGCCACAAAGAGGGTACATGTAACTAGAGATGTTTTGTTCCATGAAGATGTATTTCCTTTTTCCATTTCACCTAAACATTCTTCCTTTCCTTCTGCCTTGCATATGGTAAATTCTATTTCTTCATGTCCAAACACCATAGTGAATAATTCTGATGATTATTGTACTGTGATAGAAATGCATAAACTTCTGCCACTAGTAGTCCTATATCTGAAGATACACAATCCCTAGTTACAAATACATCACCAAATTCTCCAAATTCTTTAACCCTACATAACCATGACTCACACCTCAGTCCAAAATCAGGCAACAAAACCTATGCTGATAGTCCTATAACTGGCAGTCATTCAGAAACACATGTATTACCCCTTGAGAAAATACATCATATGGAACCTGATAATAACTAACCTAATCCTATACAACATAGGAGATCATGCATAACACTCATCACTCCTTCTCAACTTAAAGACTATGTATGTACATTACCAAATCTACAACCACATAACCATTTAAGCAATAGTATAAGTCCTGAACATCAACCAATTCCCTTTTCATCCACATCACTCACTGCCTTTTTTACCAACAGTCATTCTGTATCCTTCAGTGCTTTAAGCCATGACAGTCAGCAACTAGTAAAGAATATTTCACATGAGTATGAACCAAGCTCTTATGAGGAGGCATCTATAAATCCTGCCTGGCAAGTAGCAATGACACAATAATTTGAAGCTTTATATATTAATCATACTTGGGATTTAGTTAATTTTTATTCTGGAAAGAAAGCTATCGGATACATGTGGGTGTACAAAATCAAGCACAAAACAGATAAAAGTGTGGAAAGATACAAGGCAAGGCTTGTGGTAAAAGGATACAAGGAGGCTAAAGTTGATTACACAGAAACCTTTTCTCCAATAGTGAAGATGACTACTGTTAGGACCTTAATCAACATCAGTAAAGAGAGGATGAGATCTCTATCAGGTGGATGTGAATAATGCTTTCCTCCACTGATATCTACATAAGGAAGTGTATATGCAAATCCCACAAGGTCTGATGGTGGAGGATACATCATTTGTGTACAGACTAAGGAAATTCTTATATGGCCTCAAACAAGCAAGTAGACAGTGGTATGATAAGCTGGCAGAATCCTTACACTCTAAAGGCTTCAGGCACTCAGAAATGACTGTTCTTTATTTTATAATAAACAAGGTGATTCATAAGCTTTTTTGTCAATATATGTTGATGCTATGATCCTTACTGAGACTGAACTTGAAGAAATCACAACACTAAAGACATTTTTGCACAATCATTTTAGAATAAAAGACTTAGGCAAGCTGCACTATTTCTTGGGCCTAGAGATGCTTTACAAGGATGCTGGAGTACTAATTTCTCAGAGGAAATTCACCACTGATATATAAAAAGAATATGACTGCTTGGGTTATTCTCCCGTTTCATCTACACTTGATTCATCAACCAAACTCAAAGCTGAAGAAAGTACCTTGTTGTCTGATCCATCACATTATAGGAAGCTGATTGGGAAGCTCAATTTCCTCAAACACAAGATTAGACATTGTCTACAGTGTGCAACACTTAAGTCAGTTCATGCAAGCACCAAGAGAACCCCATATCAAGACTGCCATACATGTCCTTAGATACCTGAAGGCTGATCCTATCTTAGGCATTTTTCTATATATTGTTCTTTCTTATGAAGTCACAACCTATTGTGATTCATATTGGGCCGCATGCCCTGATTCCAGGAGGCCTGTGAGTGGGTATCTTGTACTCCTTGGAGACAACCCAATCAATTGAAATCAAAGAAGCAAATCACTGTCTCATTGTATTCTGAAGAAGTAGAGTACATGTCATTGAGGAAGGTGGTTGGTGAGTTAATATGGGTAAAACGATTAGTAAAAGAATTAACAGTCTCATATGATGCCCCCATTCCAGTTTTCTGTGACAGTCAAGTGCTATGCACATTGCTAGGAATCCTTTGTTCCACGAAAGAACAAAACATATAGAAGTAGATTGTAACTTTGTGAGAGACAAGCTGCATGATGGTTTGATTACACTTCATCACATTTCTACTCACAACCAATTAGCAGATATCTTACCAAAAGCACTTACATGGATCAAGCATTATGATCTTCTTGGTAAGTTGGTTGTGAATTCATCACCTCCAACTTGATTTGTGGG
>ML385625.1:0-23251 GCA_005239525.1 Nicotiana knightiana | reverse complement strand
GGGGGGGGGGGGGGGGGGTATTGAGATTATTGAATATTGTCAAGTGTAGTAGTTGGTGTTATTTGTGTTACATTGTTGTTAGTTAGTTACTAGACTTAAGAGGTTAGTGGTTGAGTTAGTTACAGGGGTAGTTTGGTAATTAGCAGTCCACTTTCCTTATTTTCCTTTTCTCACGTGTATAAGACTAGCTTCAGCTGAATTGGAAAGTACACTATTTTTTCCCAATTTCATTTCTGTCCAGAAGCTTCTCCTCTCACGATGAGAGCTCAAGCTCAACCTCCTCCATTCTGTTAGATACAATCCCGACACTCGATAAGAGAATAACGTCTCAAAAAATTATTCTTAAATTAATATTTAATTGGGTAAATTAATTTTGAATAATAATAGAATAAAAGATGTGATATACCGATATTTAAAACATGTGAGCCATGACCAAGCACTTGTAGAGAAGCTTCTTCATAAGAATGGTGTCCAACTTGACAAGCTACACGTGGCAGCCTACCCCACGTAAAATTTAAAAACCACCAATAGTTTTACTACTATATTATATGATTTTGCTAACTACATCTGTCACAAGTCTTAAGCCACGACTCATGACTGATGTCGTCTGCATTGAGATTACAAATAGCAAATATTTAAATGGACTAAGAAATATTTAAATGGATTAGTCAGAAAGAATATATGCCAATTGCTCGATCTGCTTTACATTATTTTCACTTTTCAAACCTACTGTCCTACTGTCCTACTGCATTCAGTAGTATTATATTTCCCATTTCATTCATACTCTTTTGAGTATTTTTCTTTAACACTGTTAACAAGGGAAGAGGTAAATCAAATTTTTATTATATTGATTTTAATTAGAAAAAAGATCACTTGTTTCATCTTCATTTGATTGCATTGATGCTGGTAATATGAAAATACAGATTTATCGTTTGTAACACAATAGATAACATAACATGCAAAGCTTTTACAAATCGGAAAAAGAAAAAAGAAGAAGAAGAAAATGACAAGTGTAATGAATGTCAATTATGGAGAAAACAAAAGGAGAACACAAATTTTGAAAGAATGACAATTATTGAAAACCAAATGAGTAGTAGTAACGTTTAACTCATGAGTCATGACTTTCGTGGATCCTATATAAATACAGAATGCTGCCCATTAAAATATACTTTTACTTTAATCAAATGCTAAAGTGAAATAAATATCATGGAAAAATATTATACATACTTAGAACCATGGTCGGGTGTAGGATAATAGCATGCAACCGCACTCATTATGTAACAACATTTCACTATAAAAGTCAAATTTTTTCGAAATCAATTATTTTATATGTTATAATATATATTCTCTATAATAATATTTTGCTATAACATTTAAAAATATTCGGAATATAGTCGACGGTATATTTTCTACGGTAATGAATAAAAAGATAAACAGATTATATGCGTGTGAAATTATATACTCCTGTTCATATTCTTTTCTTTCTGTCTATTTCTCTTTTCGAATCGAGATTCATCATCACACTTTGACAATTATATTCTGAAACCTTTACCCAGAAAAAGCAGAGTCATATAACGTTTATTCATGTGTTACAGATTTCAGTCCTTGTTGGTACTAAAGTAGTAGTTGAAAAATCCAATATTACTCGCTACCCTTTTCTTCAGTTAGTTTGCATGGCTGAAAAGCTCAAGTTTGTTTGAATACTAGTAGTAGTTTTTTGTAGAACAGAGGTTTTCTTTTCTTCATTTATGGGAGAAGAAGAAGAAACGAAATCCAAGATCTCGAACAAAGAGAGAGAACCAAGAACCAGAAATGAAGCTGCTGCTGAAAAAATGTTCAAAATGGGTTTCTTCAGATCTTGATTGGAAGCTTTTACTCTTAATTCTCCCTCCTCTCTCTCTCCTCTTTTATATTTCTCTCTCCTCTATTTCCACCATAACCACTTCCACTTTCACCTTCAACAATCCCTTTTCCACTTTTGCCCCTTTCAAATCCGTTTTCAACAATAATGTCCTTCCTCCTCCTCCTCTTAACTCCTTGCTGAACCGGTCTAGCTTACTCCCGCCGGTTTTTGTGAATCAATCGGAGACTCGGTCTAGAAATGATGAGCCGTTGTTTTCGCCGGTTTATAAACCGGCGACGAAGGAGGAGTTGGATCGGTCTAGAATTGCTGTGTGTTTAGTGGGTGGGGCACGTAGGTTTGAACTAACTGGGCCTTCTATTATCCAGAAAATTCTGAAAGAGTATCCGAATTCTGATCTTTATCTTCATAGCCCGTTCGATTCTAAAGCTTATAAGCTCTCCTTGTTAAAAGCTGCTCCACGAATCTCCGCCGTCAAAATTTTCCGGCCCAAACCCATTAACATGACCGAGTCTCAGGTCCGAGTTCTCAGCCCTCGCAACTCACCTAATGGTATACAGGTAAAAAAAAAACTCTCTGTTTTTTGTTTGTTTTTTATGTACGGAATTTCGTTTGTTTGTTTAGCTTAATTAGTAATTCAGCTTTAGTTTAAGAAGATTCCAATTGGAGAATGTTTTGTGGCATAAGTGTTTTGTTTTTTAGGATCATATTAATGGTGTATTTGTTGTAACTCGAAAACCAATTTTGGAAGGTTGTTAAATAGTAGTTGTAGCTGGCGGCTCTTGTTAGTTAGTAGTCGACAGTTGTTCTGGTATTTGGTTTCGTATACTTTGGTGAAATCTAACTCCACAATTCTATGTTCGGATTGAGGAGGGAGATTGCCGAAAGTGCATAGTCATTACTCGTCCGCCTAATTCGTGGCATGCAGAGTTACCAGTACTCCTGCAGCTGTGGTGGTGGGAGATAGTAAGTATCCGGTGGTCGAAAAAAGTCTAATTTTGATGAATCTTCATAATACTTGGAGAAAGTAAAGCGAGTGCATCAATTTTATATAGCTAAGACTAACTAGTTTGGAATTGAGTTGTGCGGATAAGTATACACGGAGTTATGAATCTGGCACCTAATAGAACAAACGTTGATGAGGAGCAGTTTGCAGTTCTGCCATGACCGGACCTCAATAATGTAAAGTGAAGAGAGGTTAGGGAAGACGTACAATATTGAAGGTAGGTAAAATTTAGGCAAAATTTGGTTCGGATGGTGTGGTATCTCAGGTACAAGTTGTTATAGGTTTACCTTCTGAGCTTCTTCACCAATTCTGTGGGCTCTAGCCTGAAACCATCCAAGGTTTGTTGGGAAGAAATAAGAAAATGTTGAGGATTTGAGACACGTAATCCCTGTGTTAGTTACTTGAGAAGGGGAACTGTTAATTGAAAAATGGAAATATTCACTAGGAACACCATTGAATGGTTCACCATTTCATTAGATTTTGCAATCGAATAGTCCGCTGTCGGATTAATGATGGTTGAATATTAGTGTTAAGTGCACCTGAAAAGAAGGTTTTGTAGTAAATATGGTGTTTATTAGTCTAACATGTGAGCATGTTAAATTTATGGTAGTATCGCTTTACCTAATTGGAGCGCAACTGGTACTGCTCTAGCTCAATCTTTACCTAATGCGGTGCAGTGCTACTGCCTGCGCTGGTTGGACTTAAATTGCTATTGTAGTATTGTGTATCTTTCTTACCATTTTATATGATAGATCACTGATTCATTGCTTAGTTGTACATCAAGAGATACTATGATAGATCCTTGCTTCTTAGAGTTCATTAGCTCTTAGCTCATTGTTGTAGAGGCGAATCTTAGAGTTCATTAGCACTTAGCTCATTGTTGCAGAGGCAAATTCAAGGTTAGTTTCTACAAACATAAGGCGTCCACTAATGCTACATCTGCATCTGCTTAGTGGAAAAATAAAAAGCATTTATAGACATATCCCCTAGGCTTGATGTTAATAAGCTACACTGGCGTTTTCTTATTCCCAAAATTGCAACAATTTTTTTTTCTGTTCTGTATGGCAGGGTCTGCTGCAATATTTCAACTTGGTTGAGGGCTGCTTGACGATGATTCAAGCCTACCAACACAAGAACAACTTCACTTATGACTGGATAATCCGTACCCGAGTTGATGGTTACTGGAACGCCCCACTATCACCCAACGACTTCATTCCGGGTGCCTACCTAGTTCCTCCTGGTTCATCTTATGGTGGCTTAAATGATCGCTTTGGACTCGGTGACTACAACACTTCCATAGTTGCTCTTTCACGGCTCTCCTTGATTCCTGAGCTGGATTTAGCTGGATACCATCTCCTCAATTCTGAGGGTGCGTTCAAGGCCCAACTGACTATCCACAAAGTTCCCTACATCACTAAGCGCCTCCCGTTTTGTGTTGTATCAGATCGTAGCTATGATTTTCCACCGCCCCGTTTTGGCGTTCCAGTAGCAGCACTTTCTAGTCCAGGCCCATTAAGCGGTGCCAAGTGCCGGCCTTGTACACCTTCGTGCACTGACCACTGCGTTGGGCTCGTGATGAACAGACTGTACAAAGGATGGAGCTGGACCGACTGGGCCAATAACACCCTTCAGCTCTGTGATGCTCATGCCGTGTGGGACAGCGGGTGGCAGAAATTATTCGATGAAGTGGCAGGTAATAAACTGGCTGCAGCGAGAAGGCGAGTAGAGGATTTAAGAATGGAGCAATGTGTGAGGGATTTTGCAGAACTGAAGAAGAAGACAGCTTATTGGGAGGCTCCTCCAGTGTCTCAAATTTGTCAATTGGGCTTATCAACATCAGCTTAACTTCAAAGCAAAATCCAATATAGTATAGGTAAACTATGTATAGTTTTCTAGCCTTCCACAGACAGGTTTTTTCTATATTTCAATTCTTTATTCCTTTTTCCTTCTTCGAAAAAAAAAAAACGTACCCATTATAATCCCACATAGTGGGGTCTGGGGTACGCAGATCTTACCCCTACCTTGTGGAGATAGAGAGACTGTTTCCAATAGACCCTCGGCTCAAGAAAACTCAAGAAAACAAAAAAGAGATAGAAATACCTAGGTGTTTTTTTGGACGTCGAGTGTTTTTTGGATATCTCAACGGATATTACCAGTGCTTAGCTTTATAGAGAAAGGATTGCAGAGAAAAGGTAACAAGTTCCAGTTTTGGTATCTTAGTTATTGTCATTCTAAGTTGTGTGATGGTACAATATTTATTTAAAACAAGCAGTGCTTCGTAAATGATCTTTACTACCAGTTGGATGAGCTAGAAATGTTGTTTGCCATGTCAATCGGCTCGATGCACTGAGCTGCTAAATTCATAATTTGTTTTATGCCCTATAAGGATTGTTTTGCGTCAAAATCTCGTGGCCATAATTGGAAAAGAGAAGGCTAGTGGCCTAACATACGTTGCAATTTCTTTACAAAGTAATTTTATATCGAATCAATGAGTTTATGATTATATTCATTGTTCGTCGTATGTATTAGTATATGCTGCTTTTGTAGAATTTCTTTGATATAATTCGATTGACTTGAAATTTCGTACTTCTATAGGAAAATCACTTCATCATGATTTTCGAGTTATTATTTTGGGTCATGCAACATTTGATTATATCCATTTTTCGTGTGTATTAGTCCATGTCGATTTTGTAGAATTTCTTTGACAGACTCCAATCGGCATGAAATTTCGTAGATCCATAAGAATCGGTCTAGTGATCAATACTCATAACTTCACTATGACTTTCGGGTTCATTTTTTAGTGTTCTGGGATCATGCAATACGAATTTATGATTATATTTATATTTTCGGGTATATTAGTCCATGTTGATTTTGTAGAATTTTTTAGAATTTTTTAGGAATTTTGATTGATCTGGAATTTTGTAGGTCCATAGAAAACGACCTAGTGATCAATACCGATTGATTCGCCACGACTTTCGTGTTTATGTTTTGGTGTTTTGTGGTCGTACAACACGAATTTGTGATTATATCTACTTTTTCATGTGCATTAGTACATGCTTATTTTGTAAAAAAAATTGGCGGACTCCAAGTGTCCTGCATTTTTGTAGGTCCACAGGAAACGACCTAGTGACCAATACTCATTCCTTTGCCATGACTTCCAATTTATTTTATGACGTTTCAGGGTCTTGCAATACGAATTAATGATTTTATCTACTTTTCATGTGTGTTAGTACATACAAATTTTGTAGACTTTTTTTGATGGACTTCGATTGGGCTGAATTTTTCTAGGTACATAGGAAACGACAAATACTCATTTCTTCACCATGATTTATAGTTTGTTTTTGGCGTTTTAAAGCCCTAAAATAGGAATTCATGACGTTTTCTAGATTTTTGTGTGCTATAGTCCACACCATCTGCATGAATTTGGACGATCGATCCCGAATCTCCTAAAATTTTGCGGGCTGATAAAAAATGACCTAATGAACAATAACTATAGCTTCGTCATGACCGTTCCTCATTTTTAGCGCTTTAAGGCAATAAAACAGGAATTCAAGACTATTCTCACATTTTTGTGTGCTACATTCCGTGCCATCTTCATGAATTTGAGCGACCGGACCGAATCTCCTAAAATTTTGCAGGCCCATAAAAAATGATCTAATGATCAATAGTCATCGCTTCGCCATGACCGTTCCTCGTTTTTTGGAATTTTAGGGCCACAAAACAAGAATTCAGGATGATTCTCATATTTCCGTGTGCTATATAGTCCACACCATCTCTATGAATTCGGGAGACTCATCCTGAATCTCCTAAAATTTTGCAAGCTCATAAAAAATGACCTAATGAACGATAGTGATCGCTTCATCAAAATCGTTCATCATTTTGGCGTTTTGGGGCCATAAAATATGAATTCAGAATGATTCCCAGATTTTCATGTGCAATAGTGTGCGCCATCTGCTTGAATTCGGTCGACCGGACTCGAATCTCCTTAAATTTTGCGGGCCCATAAAAAGTGACCTAGTGAACTATAGGCATCGTTTCTCCATGACGATCCTTATTTTGTTTGACTTTTTATGGCCATAAAACACGAATTCAGCACGGTTCTTAGATTTTCGTGTGCTACAGGTTACACCATCTGCACGAATTTGGGCGATCGGAATTTTGCGACAGTCAACGCTTTGCTATGATCATTCCTTGTTTTTTAAGTTTGAAGGCCATAAAATTGGAATTTCACCCGATTCCCAGATTTTCATGTGCTATAGGGCGATTGGATCGAGATCGCCTAAAACTTTACCAGATCATCAAAAATGACCTAAAGAGCAGTAGTAACCGCCTTGCCATGACCGTTTCTCATTTTTTGCATTTTAGGGCCATAAAATTGGAATTCTGTCCAATTCCTAGATTGTAAGTGTGCTATAGCCCACGCCATCTGCATGGGCTCGGGCGTCCCGACCCGTATCGCCTAAACTTCTATCGGACCATAAAAACGACCTAAGGAACAATAGTCACTGTTTCGCGATGACCGTTCCTTATTTTTTTTTTTAAGTTTTAGGGCCATAAAACTTGAAATTTGCCCGATTCCCAGATTTTTGTGTGTTATATCCCATGTCATCTGCATGGGCCCAGGCGCCCGGACACGAATCGTCTTAAATTTTACCGGACCATAGAAAACGGCCTAAGAAATAATAGTTACCGCTTTACCATGATTGTTCCTAATTTTTTCGCGTTTTAGGGCCATAAAATTAGAATTTCACCCGATTCCCAAAATATCATGACATCTGCATGGGCGGGGACGACCATACCCCGATCGCCTAAAATTTTGGCAGACCATTAAAAACGGCCTAATGAACAATGTCACCATTTCGCCATGACCGTTCCTATTTTTTGGCATTTTAGGGCCATAGAACTGAAATTTTACCCGATTCTAAATTTTTCGTGTGCTATTGCCCACGCCATCTGCAAGAGCCCGGGCATCCGGACCCGGATTGTAAAAATTTTATCGGACCATCAAAAATATCCTATGGAACAATAGTCATCATCTTGCTATGAACATTCCCTTTCTTTTTCTTTTTTTAGGGCCATAAAACTAGAATTTCGTTTGATTCTCAAATTTTCGTGTGCTATAGCCCACGTCATCTAAATGAGCTCGGACGACCAACCCGGATCTTATAAAATTTTGTCAAACCTTGAAAAATGACCTTAGGAACAATAGTCGCCGCCTCGAGAAGACTGTTCCTCATTTCTTGGTATTTTAGGGCCATAAAACTAGTATTTCGCCCGATTCCCAGATTTCCATGTGCTATAACCCACGTCATCTGCAAGGGCCCGGGTGACCGGATCCTGATTGCCTAACTTTTTGCCGGACAATAAAAAATGATCTAAGGAACAATAGTCATCATCTCGCCATGATGGTTCCTCATTTTAGACGTATTAGGGCCATAAAACTGAAATTTCGCACGAATTCCTGTTTTTCGTGTGCTATAGCCCATGCCATCTACATGAGCTCGGGCGAATAAACCTGTATCGCCTGAACTTTTGCTGGACAATAAAAATTACATAAGGAAAAATAGTCACCGCATCACCATAGTTGTTCCTCATTATTTGTCGTTTTAGGACCATAAAATTGGAATTCCGCACAACTTTTAGAATGTCGTGTGCTATAGCCCACACAATTTGCATGAGCCCGGACTTTCGGACCTGGTTCACCTGTAATTTTGTCGGATCATCAAAAATGACCAAAGGAACAATAGTCACTGTCTCGCCACGACTATTCCTCGTTTTTAAAGTATTAGTGCCATTAAACTAGAATTTCGCCCGATTCCCAGATTTTTGTGTGCTATAGCTTAGACCATTTGCATGGGCCTAGACGATCATACCCGGATTACCTAAAATTTTGGCGAAACGTAAAAAATGACCTAAGTAACAACGGTCACTGCCTCACTATGATCATTGCTCATTGTTTGGATTTTTGGGGCTATAAATCTGGAATTTTGCCGAGTTCGTAGATTTTCGTGTGCTATAACCCACGCCATCTGCATGGGCCAAGGCAATCCGACCCAGATCGCCTAAAATTTTTCCAGATCATCAAAAACGACCTAAGGAATAATAGTCATTGCCTCGCCATGACCGTTCCTCCTTTATTGGCTTTTAAGAGCCACAAAACTGGAACTCTGCCCGATTCTCAGATTTTTATGTGCTTAACCCATGCCATCTGCATGGGTCCGGGTGTTCGGACTCGGATTGCCTAAAATTTTTCTGGACCATAAAAAACTATCTAAAGAACAATATCCACCTCCTTGCAATGATCGTTCCTCATTTTTTTGCGTTTAAGCCATAAAACTAGAATTCTGCCCAATTCTCAAACTTTCATGTACTATAGCCCACGCCATCTGCATGGGCCCGAGCGATCAGACCTGGATCGCCTAAAACTTTCCCAGTCCATCAAAAACAACCTAAAGAATAATAATCACCGCCTCGCCATGATCGTTCCTCGTTTCTTGGGGTTTTAGGGCCATAAAACTTGAATTCAGTCCGGTTCCCAGATTTTCGTGTGAAATAGTCCATGCTATCTGCATAAATTTGGATGACCGGTCTCGAATCTCCTAAAATTTGTTGGGCTCATAAAAAATGACCTAATGAACAATAACCATAGCTTCGCCATGACCGTTCCTCATTTTTAGCGCTTTAAGGCCATAAAGCAGGAATTCAAGACTATTCTCACATTTTTGTGTGTTGTCCATGCCATCTTCATGCACTTGGGTGACCGGTCCCGAATCTCCTAAATTTTACGGGCTCCTAAAAAATGAACTAATGAACAATAGTCATCGCTTCGCCATGACCGTTCCTCGTTTTTTTTAGAATTTTAGGGCCACAAAACAAGAATTCAGGATGATTCTCATATTTTCGTGTGCTATATAGTCTGCACCATCTCCATGAATTCGGGCGACTTGCCCTGAATCTCCTAAAATTTTGCAAGCTCATAAAAAATGACCTAATGAACAATAGTTATCGCTTCGTCAAGACCTTTCATCATTCTGGCATTTTGGGGCCATAAAATAGGAATTCAGGATGATTCCCAGATTTTCATGAGCAATAGTACGCGCCATCTGCATGAATTCGGTCGACCGGCCTCGAATCTCCTTAAATTTTGTGGGCCCATAAAAAATGACCTAGTGAACAATAGTCATCACTTTGCCATGACCGATCCTTATTGTTTGACTTTTTATGGCCATCAAACAAGAACTCAAAATGATTCTTAGATTTTTGTATGCTACAGTTTACGCTATCTGCATGAATTTGGGCTATTGGAATTTTGCTACAGTCACCGCCTCACTATGATCGCTCCTCATTTTTTTAAGTTTGAGGGCCATAAAACTGGAATTTCACCCGATTCCCAGATTTTCATGTACTATAACCCACTCCATTTGCATGGGCCCGGGCGACCGGACCGAAATCGCCTATAATTTTACCAGATCATCAAAAACGACCTAACGAACAATATTAACCGCCTTTCCATGACCGTTTCTCATTTTTTGCATTTTAGGGCCATAAAATTAGAATTCCGTACAATTCCTAGATTTTTGTGTGCTATAGTCCGGGCGTCCAGACCCGGATCGCTTAAAATTCTATCAGACCATAAAAATGACCTAAGAAACAATAGTCACTGCATCGCCATGACCGTTCCTTGTTTTTTTTGAGTTTTAGGGCCATAAAACTGGAAATTTGCTCGATTCCCAGATTTTCGTGTGTTATATCCCACGTCATCTGCATGGGTCCGGGCGCGCGGACACGGATCGCCTTAAATTTTACCGGACCATAGAAAACGGCCTAAGAAATAATATTCACCACCTTACCATGATTGTTCCTAATTGTTTTTCGCATTTTAGGGCCATAAAACTATAATTCACCCGATTCCCAGAATATCACGACATCTACATGGGCCTGGACGACCATACCCTATTCGCCTAAAATTTTGTCAGACCATTAAAAATGACCTAATGAACAATATCACCATCTCGCCATGACCGTTCCTCATTTTTTGGCATTTTACAGCCATAAAGCTGAAATTTCACCCGATTCTAAATTTTTCGTGTGCTACTGCCCATGCCATCTGCAAGAGCCCGGGCATCCGGACCCGGATCGCAAAAATTTTATCGGACCATAAAAAATATCCTATGGAACAATAGTCAACGTCTCGTTGTGACCATTCCATGTTTTTTCTCTTTTTAGGGCATAAAACTAGAATTTCATTTGATTTCCAAATGTTAGTGTGCTATAGCCCACATCATCTAAATGGGCCCGGACGATCGACCCGAATCTTATAAAAGTTTGTCGGAACTTAAAAAATGACGTGAGGAACAATAGTCGTCACCTCGCCATGACCGTTCCTCATTTTTTGGCATTTTGGGGCCATAAAACGAGTATTTCGCCCAATTCTCAGATTTCCATGTACTATAGCCCACGTCATCTGCAAGGGCCCGGGCGATCGGATACGGATGGCCTAAGTTTTTGCTGGACGATAAGAAATGACCTAAGGATCAACAGTCATCGCCTCGCCATGACGATTCCTCTTTTTTGGCGTATTAGGGCCATAAAACTGAAATTTCGCACGATTCCCAATTTTTCGTGTGCTATAGCCCATGCCATCTACACGGGCTCGAGCGAATAGACCTGTATCGCCTGAACTTTTGCTGGACCATAAAAATGACCTAAGAAATAATAGTCACCGCATCACCATGATTGTTCCTCATTATTTATCGTTTTAGGGCCATAAAACTGAAATTCCACACGATTTCTAAATTGTCGTGTGCTATAGCCCATGCCATCTACATGGGCCCATACTTTCGTTTTTGGCGTTTTAGGCCATAAAACTAGAATTCTGTCCAATTCCCAAACTTTCATGTACTATAGCCCACGCCATCTACATGGGCTCGGTCGATCAGACCCCGATCGCCTAAAACTTTCCCAGTCCATCAAAAATGACCTAAGGAATAATAATCACCGCCTCACCATGACCGTCCCTCGTTTCTTGGGGTTTTAGGGCCATAAAACTTGAAATCCGTCCAGTTTTACACTTTCTTGTGCTATAGTCCATGCCATCTACATGGGTCCGGGCGATAGGACCCGGATTGCCTAAAACTTTCCCAGACCATCAAAAAAAAAACTAAGGAATAATAGTCACCGCCTCTCCATGACGATTCCTCGTTTCTTGGCGTATTAGAGCAATAAACCTAGAATTCTATCTAATTCGCAGATTTTCGTGTGTATAACTCACGCTACCTACATGGCCCGGGTGCCCGATCCCGGATCGCCTAAAATTTTGTCAGACCATCTAATACGACCTAAGAAACAATATTCACCGTCTCGCCATGGCCATAAAACTTAAGTTTCGCCTGATTCCAAAATTTCTATGTGCTATAGCTCAAGCCATTTGCATGGACCCGGGCGTCCTGACCTAGATCGCCTGCAATTTCGTCTGACCATAAAAAATGACCTAAGGAATAATAGTCACAGCCTCGCCATAACCGTTATTTTTTTGGAGTTTTAGGGCAAAAAAACTTGAATTTCGCGCGATTACCAAATCTTCGTGTTCTATATTTACGCCATCTGCATGGGTCCGAGCGCCCGAACTTGAATCGCCAAAATTTTTTCTTAGACCATAAAAAATGACGTAAGGAACAATAGTAACCACCTTGCCATAACCGTTCCTCATTTTTTGGCGTTTTAGGGACATTAAATTAGAATTCTGCTTAATTCCCTAATTTCTTTGGCTATAGCCCACGCCTTCTGTATGGGCTAGAGAGATCGGACCCGGATCACCTCAAATATTTTTTGGACGACAAAAAATTACCTAAGAAATAATAGTCACCGCCTCACCATGACTATTCCTCATTTTTTTTGCGTTTTAGGGCCATAAAACTAGAATTACGCCTCATTCTCAGATTCTCCTGTGCTATAACCCAGACCATCTGCATGGGCCTAGGTGACCTGACCCGGATCACTTAATATTTTACCAGACCATCAAAAATGACCTAAAGAACAATAGTCACTGCCTCTTCATGATTGTTCCTCAATTTTTGGTATTTTAGGGCCATAAAATCAAAATTTCGCTCGATTCCCAGATATTTGTATTATATAGCTCACACCATCTGTATAAGACCTGGAGACCGGAACCTAGATCACCTAAAATTTTACCGGACCATAAAAGTGACCTAACGAACAAATTTTTTTTTGGTATTTTAGGGCCATAAAATCAAAATTTCGCTCGATTCCCAGATATTTGTATTATATAGCTCACACCATCTGTATAAGCCCTGGAGACCGGAACCTAGATCACCTAAAATTTTACCGGACCATAAAAGTGACCTAACGAACAAATTTTTCTCTCCATGACAACTCCTCCTTTTTAGCGTTTTAGGGCCATAAAACTGAAATTCTGCCCGATTTCTAGATTCTCGTGTGCTATAGCCCAAGCTATTTGCATGGGCCCGGGCGACTTGACCCGGATCGCCTAAAATTTTGGCGAACCATAAAAAATGATCTAAGGAACAATAGTCACCGCCTCTCCATGATCATTCGTCATTTTTGGCATTTTAAGGCCATAAAACAAGAATTCCGCTCTATTCTCAGCTTTTCATGTGCTATAGCCCTCTATGCATGGGCATTTGCAAGAGCCCGGGCATCCATACCCGGATCGCAAAAATTTTATCGGACCATAAAAAATATCCTATGGAACAATAGTCAATGTCTCGCTATGACCATTTTTGTTTTTTTTGCTTTTTTAGGGCCATAAAACTAGAATTTCGTTTGATTCCCAAATTTTAGTGTGCTATAGCCCACATCATCTAAATGGGCCCGGACGATCGACCCGAATCTTATAAAATTTTGCCAGAACTTAAAAAATGACGTGAGGAAATATAGTCGTCACCTCGCCATCACCGTTCCTCATTTTTTGGCACTTTAGGGCCATAAAACTAGTATTTCGCCCAATTCTCAGATTTCCATGTACTATAGCCCACGTCATCTGCAAGGGCCCGGGCGATCGATACGGATCGCCTAAGTTTTTTTCCGGACGATAAGAAATGACCTAAGGATCAATAGTCATCGCCTCGCCATGACGGTTCCTCTTTTTTGGCGTATTAGGGCCATAAAACTGAAATTCCGCACGATTCCCGGTTTTTCGTGTGCTATAGCCCATGCCATCTACAGAGGCTCGGGCGAATAGACTTGTATCTCTTGAACTTTTGCTGGACCATAAAAATGACCTAAGAAACAATAGTCACCGCATCACCATGATTGTTCCTCATTATTTATCGTTTTAGGGCCATAAAACTGAAATTCCACACGATTTCCAGATTGTCGTGTGCTATAGCCCATGCCATCTACATGAGCCCATACTTCCGTTTTTTGGCGTTTTAGGCCATTAAACTAGAATTCTGCCCAATTTCCAGACTTTCATGTACTATAGCCCACGCCATCTGCATGGGCCCGGGCGATCAGACCCGGATCGCCTAAAACTTTCCCAGTCCATCAAAAAAGACTAAGGAATAATAATCACCGCCTCACCATGACCATCCCTCGTTTCTTGGGGTTTTAGGGCCATAAAACTTGAATTCCGTCCAGTTTTACACTTTCTTGTGCTATAGTCCATGCCATCTGCATGGGTCCGGGCGATAGGACCTGGATTGCCTAAAACTTTCCCAGACCATCAAAAACAAACTAAGGAATAATAGTCACCGCCTCACCATGAAGGTTCCTCGTTTCTTGGCGTATTAGATAAATAAACCTAGAATTCTATCTAATTCGCAGATTTTCGTGTGTTATAACTCACGCTAACTACATGGGCCCGGGTGCCCAGTCCCGGATCGCCTAAAATTTTGCTTGACCATCTAATACGGCCTAAGAAACAATAGTCACCGTCTCGCCATGACTCTTCCTCGTTGTTTGAGGTTTTAGGGCCATAAAACTTAAATTTTGCCTGATTCCAAAATTTTTATGTGCTATAGCTCACGCCATTTGCATGGACCCGGGCGTCCTTACCTAGATCGCCTGCAATTTCGTCTAACCATAAAAAATGACCTAAGGAATAATAGTCACCGCCTCGCCATAACCGTTATCTTTTTGGAGTTTTAGGGCTAAAAAACTTGAATTTCGCGCGGTTACCAAAGCTTCGTGTTCTATATTTACGCCATCTGCATGGGCCCGAGTTCCCGAACTTGAATCGCCAAAATTTTTCTTGGACCATAAAAAATGACGTGAGGAACAATAGTAACCGCCTTGCCATAACCGTTCTTCATTTTTTGGCGTTTAGGGACATAAAATTAGAATTCCGCTCGATTCCTAGATATTTGTATCATATAGCCCACACCATCTGCATAAGCCCGTGAGACCGGAACCTAGATCACCTAAAATTTTACCGGACCATAAAAAATGACCTAACGAACAAATCTGGCTCGCCATGACAACTCCTCCTTTTTAGCGTTTTAGGGCTATAAAACTGAAATTCCGCCCGATTTCTAGATTCTCGTGTGCTATAGCCCACGCTATTTGCATGGGCCCGGGCGACCTGACCCGGATCGCCTAAAATTTTGGTGAACCATAAAAAATAACCTAAGGAACAATAGTCACCGCCTCTCCATGATCATTCGTCATATTTGGCGTTTTAAGGCCATTCTCAGATTTCATGTGCTATAGCCCTCTATGCATGGGCTTGTGCGCCCGGACCCGGATTGCCTAAAATTTTATTGGACCACAAATAGTGACCTCGCCATGATCGTTCTTGGTTTTGTTTTGTTTAGGGCCATAAAACTGAAATTTCACCTGTTTCCCAGATTTTCGTGTACTATAGCCCACACCCTCTACATGGGCTCGGGCGACCGGACCCGAATCACCTTAAATTTTATCGGACAATAAAAATCGACCTAAGGAGCATTAGTCATCGCCTCACCGTGTTATTCCTCATTTTTTGGCGTTTTAGGGACATAAAATTGAAATTATGTTCGATTTCAAGATTTTCGTGTGCCATAGCTCATGTCATCTTCATGGGCCTGGATGGCCAAACCCAGATCGCCTAAATTTTTTGGCCTAAATAAAACAACCTAAGGAACAATAGTTACCGCCTCGCCATGAACGTTCCTCAGTGTTTGACATTTTCGTGCCATAATTTGGAATTCTACATGATTTCCAAATTTTCATGCTATAGCTCATGGCATGTGCATGGGCTCGGGCGTCCGACCCTGAATCGCCTAAAATTTTGTTGGACAATAATAAAAGACATAAGTAATAATAGTTACCTCCTCGCCATGACCGCTCCTCATTTTTTGGCGTTTTAGGCCATAAAACTAGAATTCTGCCATATTCCCAAGTTTTCGAGTGTTATAGCCCCACGACATCTGCATGGGCCCGAGCAATCAAACCCGGATCGCCTATAATTTCGTCAGACCATCAAAAACGACCAAAGAAACATTTCCCACCGCCTCGCCATGAGTTTTAGGGCCATAAAACTAGAATTTTGCCTGATTCTAAGATTTTTGTATGCTATAGCACACACCATCTGCATGGGCCGAGGTACTCGGACATGGATCACCTAAAATTTTATCGGACCAACAAAAAATGACCGAAGGAACAATAGTCACCACCTCACCATGATTGTTTCTCGTTTTTTGGTATTTTAGGGCCATAAAACTAGAATTTCGCCTCATTTCTAGATTTTAACGTGTTATAGCCCACACCATCTACATGGGCCCGGACAACCGGACTCGAATCGCCTAAAATTTTTTCGGACAATCAAAAATAACCTAAGGAACAATAGTCAACCACTATAGCCCACGCCATCTGTATGGGCCAAAGCACCCGGACCTGGATCGTCTCAAATTTTTCCGCACCATAGAAGACGATCTAAGAAGCAATAGTCATCGCCTCGCCATGATTGTTCCTCATTTTTTGGCATTTTAGGGCCATAAATGTCACAACCCAATTCGTATTAGGCTGTGATGGCGCCCGACACCATTGTTAGGCAAGCCAACAATGATTAAACTAAGGATCTCCCGAATAGAGTAAATCAATAAGTAGATAAAATTCTACATTAACTGAAAATATATATATTTTTCATTTACCAATGTAAAATGATTTAGATGGAACAATGAGTGCAACCGTAATCATTTAAATACAATCCAAAATATCAAAAAAAGTCTACTAGTGTGTGTGCCAAGACCCGGTGTCACAAGTATATGGGCAATCTAGTAGAATATAAAAAACAAATGCTAGCCTACTGGCTAAAAGAAAATAGACAGAAAATAAAACATAAGAAAGACTCTAGCTGTTGCAGAACGGCTCAAAAGGGCAGCTCACCGGATAGTTTCGAACTGGAAAATAAATCTATGCGCTGGACTGGTGACCATATGCACCCACCTCAAATCCTGTACAATCAAGTACAGAAGCGTAGCATGAGTACATAAAAATATGTACCCAGTAAGTATCTAGTCTAACCTCGAATAAGTAGTGACGAGGGGTCATTTTCGACACATACTAGGGCCAACAAAAGAATTATGCGTGATTCTAAATAAACACGATATACCGAACTACAATAAACTCAGAACAAGAAATAACTGAACATTTCTTCCATCATTTTCGAGAAACTAAAAAACTTCCTTCATTTAAAACAAATGATCTCTAAACAGTAAATTTATGCAATTATAAAAAAAAGCTTCCAGTTCTAATATCACACACAAATTCCACCGAGGACGTTCGGCCCGATCTAACATAATTGTAAACTGTGCACTGCGAGGGTCGAACGACGCGAACCATAGATGCATCTATTAACCTGCCGAGGCGAACGGCCCGCTCCCATAAGAGTAGTGGAAATAGTCACTCCACTCGCGGAATATATTTGCGACGAGGTTACATATAAATATAATATGCCTTTCCTCAATTCTTTTCAAAATAATAATTTATTTGAAACCTTTGAAATTATTAAAATCTTAAAGTTAGTTCCTATCCAGTACAATCAACACACATGATCAGATAACAGTGTCCACAAAGCATGGTGTAAGCCTAAAGCTACTCGAACATAACAGGAATAGTAGCTACGTACGGACTCTCGTCACTTCGTGCGTACGTAGCCCCCACAAATAATCACATATCAATTAAATTCACCTATAGGGAAATTTCCCTCTTATAAGGTTAGAAAAGAGACTTATCTCGCTTCAAGGCCTATTTTCCGGTCCAAGCTTGTGCCCCGAAGCCTCAATTCGGTGCCGAACAATCTAAAACCATCTAAATAGCGTAAAGACTAATCAATATAGGCTTAAAATTTCATATCCCAAATATTAAAGCAGTTCCCCAACTCAAATTGCAAGATTCCTAAAAATTCATCTCCGAACCCACATGCCCGGATTCCGGAAATTTTCGAAGAAATTGGTTATCCACAACCTAAGGAACATAAATATGTAATTTTCACCAAGTCTCATGGTCAATTTCGTGGTAAAATCTCATTTTTGTGAAACCCTAGGTTTTTCATCTAAACCCATTATTTTCACTAATTTTTACATGTTAATCTACCCATAATCTATGTATTTAACTCATGTTGTATAGAAATTACTTAGCTCAAAGTTCTAGGTGAAAGCCCCTCTCCAAAAGTTCCAAAAATCGCCCAAGAGTTGAAGTGAAATGAAATAAATGGCATAAGTCCCGCAATAAATGAGCTGGGCACAGGCCTCTGATGTCGCATTTGCAACACCACGTTCGCAAATGCGAACTCTGCAGGAACCGCAAATGAGGCATTTCTATCACAAATGCGATCACTGCCTTGATCGGGCTCCTTTGCAATTGCGAAGCCCTTCTCGCAAAATGCGAGGTTCACATTTGCACCTCGCATTTGTGAGACCTGCAGCTGATGCCCAGAAACACCAGAAATATGGTGTTTTTATCACCCCTTCCACACGTCCGAAACTCACTCGAGCCCTCGGACGCCAAAACAACTTCAAAATGCATGAAATTCAAATACCTCCAAAAGACTTCCATTCGTCTGTTTCCAATCAAATGAACTCGGAATGACACCAAATTTTACGAGCAAGTCTTAAAATGACATTATGGAACTATTCTCGGTCTCAGATTTCCTTTTGGACCTCAATATCACCAAAAACACGTTCCAAACAAAATTTAAAGAACTTCTAAAACCTTCCAGAACCAACCTTCACTATTAGGCGCCGAAACGCTCCCGGGTCATCCAAAACCCGATCCGAACATACACCCAAGTCCGAAATTATCATACGAACCTATTGGGACCGTCAAATCCCAATTCCGAGGTCGTTTGCTTAAAATATTGACCGGAGTCAAACTTGGCTTTTTAATCCAATCTTAAGGAACCATGTGTTCCAATTTCACTCCAAACTCTCTCAAATCCCAAACCAACTATCCCTGCAAATCATAAATCAGTAAGAGCAAGTACGGGAAGTATTATTTAGGGGTACGAGGTTCTAGAAAGTAAAACGACCGGTCGGGTCGCTATAATAAAACTGGAATTCCGCCCGATTCCTAGATTTTCGTGTGTTATAGCCCACGCCATCTGCATGGGATAGGGTGCACGGACCTGGATCGCCTAAAATTTTGGCCAACCTTCAAAAACGACCTAAGGAATAATATTCACCGCCTCGTCATGACCGTTCCTTATTTTTTGGCGTTTTGGGGCTATAAAACTAAAATTCCGCTTGATTTTCAGATTTTTGTGTATAGCCCACGCTATCCTCATGGCTCGGGCGACCATACCAGGAACGCCAAAATTTTATCGGACTATCAAAAATGACCTAAGGAACAATAGTCACCACCTCGCCATGAATGTGTCTCGTTTTTTGACGTTTTAGGGCCATGAAACTAGAATTCTACCTGATTCCCAGATTTTCCGTGCTCTATAGCCCACACCGTTTACATGGGCTATAAAACGAACTAAAAAGCAATTGTCACCGCCTCGCCATGATCATTACTCGTTTATCAGCGTTTTAGGTCAATAAATTTGGAATTCTATCTGATCTCAGATTTTCGTGTGTTATATACCATGCCATCTGCATAGGCCCGAGCGACTGGACCCGGACTGCCAAAATTTTTGTCTGACCATAAAAATGACCTAAGGAACAATAGTCACTGTCTTGCCATGACCGTTCCTCGTTTTTTATGTTTTAGGACTATAAAGCTGGAATTTCGCCTGATTTCCATATTTTTGTATGTTATAGCCCACGGGTTTTTGATGGGCCCCAGCGCCCGGACCGGGATCGCCTAAAATTTTTTCGGACCATATAAAACGAACTAAAAAATAATAGTCACAGCTTCGTCATGACCATTCCTACTTCTTTTTTTTTTACGCTTTAAGGCCATAAAACTAGAATTTCGCCCAATTCCCAGATTTTCGTGTGCTATAGTCCACGCCTTCTGCATGGACCTGGGCGCCTGGACATGGATCGTCTATAATTTTGCCAGACCATCAAATACGTCCTAAGGAATAATAGTGACTACCTCGCCATGACCGCTCCTCAAATACTGCCTACGGAACAATAGTTACCGCCACACCATTACCGTTGCTCATTTTTTGCGTTTTAGGCCCATAAAACTAGAATTCTAGTCGATTCTCATATTTTCATGTGCTATAGCCTATGCCATCTGCATGAGACCGGATGCCAGAACCCGGATTGCCTAAGCATATTTTCGGACCATAAGAAACGACCTACGAAATAATAGTCACCGCCTCTCCATGATCATTCGTCATTTTTGGCGTTTTAAGGCCATTCTCAGATTTTCATGTGCTATAGCCTTCTATGCATGGGCTTGTGCGCCCGGACCCGGATTGCCTAAAATTTTATTGGACCACAAATAGTGACCTCGCCATGATCGTTCCTCGTTTTTTTTAGGGCCACAAAACTGAAATTCCACCTGTTTCCCAGATTTTTGTGTACTATAGCCCACACCCTCTACATGGGCTCGGGCGACAGGACCCGAATCACCTAAATTTTTATCGGACAATAAAAATCGACCTAAGGAGCATTAGTCATCGCCTCGCCGTGTTATTCCTCATTTTTTGGCGTTTTAGGGACATAAAATTGAAATTATGCCCGATTTCAAGATCTTCGTGTGATATAGCTCATGTCATCTTCATGGGCCTGGATGGCCAAACCCAGATCGCCTAAATTTTTTGGACTAAATAAAACAACCTAAGGAACAATAGTTACCGCCTCGCCATGACCGTTCCTCAGTGTTTGACATTTTCGGGCCATAATTTGGAATTCTACATGATTTCCAAATTTTCATGTGCTATAACTCATGGCATGTGCATGGGCTCGGGCGCCCGGCCCCGAATCGCCTAAAATTTTGGTTGACAATAAAAAATGACATAAGTAATAATAGTTACCTCCTCGCCATGACCGCTCCTCATTTTTGGTGTTTTAGGCCATAAAACTAGAATTCTGCCATATTCCCAAGTTTTCGAATGTTATAGCCCAACGCCATCTGCATGGGCCCGAGCGATCGAACCCGGACCGCCTATAATTTCGTCAGACCATCAAAAACGACCAAAGAAACATTTCCCACCGCCTCGCCATGAGTTTTAGGGCCATAAAACTAGAATTTCGCTATATTCTAAGATTTTTGTGTGCTACAGCACACACCATCTGCATGGGCCAAGGTACTCGGACCTGGATCACCTAAAATTTTATCGGACCAACAAAAAATGACCAAAGGAACAATAGTCACCACCTCACCATGATTGTTTCTCGTTTTTTGGTATTTTAGGGCCATAAAACTAGAATTTCGCCTCATTTCTAGATTTTAACGTGTTATAGCCCACACCATCTACATGGGCCCGTAAACCGGACCCGAATCGCCTAAAATTTTGTCGGTCCATCAAAAATAACCTAAGGAACAATAGTCACCACCTCACCATGATTGTTTCTCGTTTTTTGGTATTTTAGGGCCATAAAACTAGAATTTCGCCTCATTTCTAGATTTTAACGTGTTATAGCCCACACCATCTACATGGGCCCGTAAACCGGACCCGAATCGCCTAAAATTTTGTCGGTCCATCAAAAATAACCTAAGGAACAATAGTCAACCACTATAGCCCATGCCATCTGTATGGGCCAAAGCACCCGGACCTGGATCGCCTAAAATTTTTCCGCACCATAGAAGACGAACTAAGAAGCAATAGTCATCGCCTCACCATGATCGTTCCTCATTTTTTGGCGTTTTAGGGACATAAAGTTGGAATTCTACCCGATTTTCAGATTTCGTGTGCTATATACCACCCCATTTGTATGGGCCCAGATGACTAGACCCCAATCGCCTAAAATTTTGCTGGACCATAAAAACGACCTAAAGAACAATAGTCACTGCCTTGTCATGACCCTTCCTCATTTTTTTAAAAGTTTTAGGGCCGTAAAACTAAAATTCCTCTCGCTTCTCAATTTTTTTTGTGTTATAGCCCACGCCATTTATATGGGCCCCGGGTGTCCGGATCTGCATCGCCTAAAATTTTGCTGGACCATAAAAAACGAATTAAGAAACAATGTCACTGCCTCTCCATGATCGTTCCTCCTTTGTTTGGCATTTTAGGGCCATGAAACTGGAATTTCGCCCTATTCCCAAATTTACGTGTGCTATAAACCACGCCATCTACATGGCCCCGGGCGCACAGACCTGGATTGCCTAAAAATTTTTCGGACCATATAAAACGAACTAAGAAACAATAGTCACCGCCTCACCATGATTGTTCCTCCTTTTTTGGTATTTTATGGCTATAAAACTGAAATTCCGCTTGATTCTCAATTTTTCGTATGCTATAGCCCATGCCATCTGAATGGGCCCGGGCGCTCGGACTTGGATCGCCTAAAATGAACATATAAAATAAACTAAGAAGAAATAGTTACCGCTTCGCCATGATCATTTCTCATTTTTTGGCGTTTTAGGGCCATAAATGTCACAACCCAATTCATATTAGGCTGTGATGGCGCCCGACACCATTGTTAGGCAAGCCAACACTGATTAAACTAAGGATCTCCCGAATAGAGTAAATCAATAAGTAGATAAAATTCTACATTAACTGAAAATATATATATTTTTTATTTACCAATGTAAAATGATTTAGACGGAACAATGAGTGCAACCGTAATCATTTAAATACAATCCAAAATATCAAAAAAAGTCTACTAGTGTGTGTGCCAAGACCCGGTGTCACAAGTATATGGGCAATCTAGTAGAATATACAAAACAAATGCTAGCCTACTAGCTAAAAGAAAATAGAAAGAAAATAAAACATAAGAAAGACTCTAGCTGTTGCAGAACGACTCAAAAGGGCAGCTCACCGGATAGTTTCGAACTGGAAAATAAATCTATGCGCTGGACTGGTG
>MDKJ01102944.1:0-52413 GCA_005239525.1 Nicotiana knightiana | reverse complement strand
GCCGGTTTCGGTTTTAACCGGTCTGGGCCGGTCCGGTTACGGGTCAACCCGGCCCGTTAGACACCCTTACCTGACACTTCTATGCTACCCCAGTAACCCGTACTCACATACCTTCCTTCTTCTCCGTTCACCCACCTCCCTTCCTTTCCATATTTTTAGTCTTTCTTCCCCTTTCTCTTTTTCTTCACTATTCTTTTTCTCTCTTATTCTAAAGCAAATTAACAACACCACTATGGTCATGATTAGATTGGGAAAAAAAAAAATTAAATTTTGAAATTTCAAAAAATTCAATAGGAATCCATAATTTTTAACAGTAGAGGCCGCCCA
Source organism: Nicotiana knightiana (assembly GCA_005239525.1). Lineage (NCBI taxonomy): Eukaryota > Viridiplantae > Streptophyta > Magnoliopsida > Solanales > Solanaceae > Nicotiana > Nicotiana knightiana. Next base: position 52,086 of record MDKJ01102944.1, on the reverse strand, counting down.
AATACTATTACAAATATCTGTTTTTTTTTGCTGTTGTTTTGACAAAGATGAATTAGATAATATGTTTTCTTCATACCACGAGTGGTTTAGAGTGATGAGTGTTTTTTACCACCAGAAAACTTCAATGACTGCCATCTCCACTTCGCCAACAACCAATCATATAACCCAATCTATCCTATAAACTCCAAAATCATAAGATATAATTAAAACTACACAATCTTCATATCAAATTTGTCCAGAATTAAACTATCTGGTGCTCTCTCTCCTCGCTTAAGTTGAAGAGAAGAAAGAGACTAGGAATGGGTGTGATGATCCAAAGGATCATTTTATGAATTTAGATTCCGTTCTAGGCTAAATAGCCATAAAAAAACTAATTTTAAATACCTCAATTTGCGTGCGCAGTCCGGACGTGAAACCAGAAAGCTTTTATGTGAAAATATGAGAAATAGTGATTTCTAGAATTTAAATTCGATTATAATTGACTTTGGTCAATATTTTGAGTAACGGACCTGGATTTGTGTTCCGACGATCCCGGGAGGTCCGTAGTAAAATATGGGACTCGGGCATATGCCCAAAAATGAATTCCGAGGTCCCAAGCCTTAGAAATCAATTTTTGAAAGAAATTATTTTGCTGAAATATTAATGAAATAAAGAAAAGAATTAATATTTGAAACCATTGGGATCGGGATCGTATTTTGGTTTCGGAGCCCAGTACAGATTTGTTATAGTATTTAAAGGTTTACTTTGAAATTTGGTGAAAACGGAGTTCGTTTGACGTGATTCGAATATTCGGTTGAAAAGTTAAGAACTTTAAATGTTCTTGGTGAAAATGATGAGTTTTGGGGTTTAATTCATAATTTTACATATTAATTTCATGATTTAATCATGTGAGCAAGTCCGTATGATGCTTTTAGACTTGCGTGCATGTTTGGTTTAGAGCCCCGAGGGCTCGGGTGAGTTTCAAATAAGTTTGGGTTGTGTTGCGCTCGTTCTTTCTTATGCTTCGACGTCGTTTCGTTCAAGCATAAATGATATCATATTGAACAAATAAGCTCCGATTTCTGTTTTGAATGAAGTATAGATCCGTATCGTAATTACTGACCCGTAGCAAAAAGAATCATCGAATTTGGACATCGTATGGGGATTTTATGGTCATTTTACTAAGGTTGCCAGATTTTTCAGGATAATTACGAAATTGCCACACTATTTGCAAATATTAAAACCTACATATCTCGTTTATAAGGTCAAATTGAGTGAGTCAACAACCTAACTTGACTAGAATTTCACAAGGAATCCATAGGAGACATAAAAATCGTGTTTCGGGATTGTTTGGCTCGAGAAACGAGGCAAAATAGCTGACAGAAAAACATATATAAAACAGGCAGACTTCTTCTTCTTCAAATTTTCGAACCCCACAACCTAGGAACGAATTTCTTCACCAAATATCATCCCCAAGTCATAGGTAATCAATTCTAAACTTTAATCTTTCAACTACTCATTGTTTTTCATCACTTTTAAATAAAAAACTAAGAATTTTCATGGTAAAAATTGAGGGTTTGGGTAGAATTAGAGAATTTTGTAAAAGTCGAATCTTTACCTCGAATTGAGGCCGAATTTCGAAACTAATTGTATATTCTGGTTCGTGGGAGAATGGGTAAACGTAATTTGGTCCGAACCCCGAGTTTAGACCAAACATGTTCGGGGTCGGGTTTTCACTTTTTTTTGAGAAAACTTAGGAAAAACTATAATTTTTAGTAAAGTTAGTTCCTTTAGACTTAATTAATGATATTAAGTTAATTATGATTAGATTCGAGCAAGTTAGAGCAAGATTCTAAAGGAAAAGCTGTAATTGAGCAGTGAGTGGCCTATGAAATTGAGGTAAGTATTTGGTCTAACTTTGACTTGAGGGAATAGGAATCCCCACTTGTTTGCTATGTGAAATGCATGTGTGTGGTGCATAGGTGAGGTAACGAGTATCTATGCACCACCAAAATTTCCTGTTAAGCATGATCCCTTTCCCGTTACCAACTTAATTAATTCTTGTTTTAATGTTCTATGTTCATTATTGTTTCTATGACTACTTGACCTTATTATTTGGTTGTTAAATATTGTTGTGGCTATTTTGGAAAGAGTATTAGTTGTTTTAGCTGGTTTTCTTGTGGTACAAAACGGTTGAGCGGTTTGACATTGTTTTTACGAATCATATATATATATATATATATATTTATGTTCCCGTTGGTTTCATGGTTGAGAGGATATTGACGAAGTTTATGAGAAAAATACAATTTCTTATTTATAATTGTATTGTGAAAGGCTTGGCCTGAATTGTGAAATTTATGAATAAATTGATATGATATGTCTGATGGGAGCAGGTTCCACGCCGCAACAAGGAGTGATAAAGGTGGACAGGTGGGATCGGGTTGCACGCCGCAACAGGAGTAACAGGGGTAATATATTTAGGGAGGATAAATAAGGGTGGACAGGTGGGAGCGGGTTGCATGCCGCAACAAGGAGCAATAAAGGAGGACATTTATATTTTTACTGATTTTCAAAGAAAATAAAGATTTGAAAAGCTTAAATATTATTTTACTATTCTTCACATTTTTTGCACTATTTTTATTTAAAGTTAAAGTTTGAAAACTCAAAAATTATTTGAGAATTGGTTATAGCTGCGGCCTGGAAAAAGGCGGTTGAGTTATTTTATTATTGTTGTAGTACTTAATTATTTGTTTAGACTTCCTTCTTGCTTTATATATTATTGTCACAGGTTATATTTCTAAAGCCCCGCCATAGCCTCGTCACTACTTCGTCGAGGTTAGGCTCGGCACTTACTCAGTACATGGGGTCGGTTGTACTGATACTACACTCCGTGCTCTTTAGCACGGATCCAGGTACCGGCCAGTAGTAGATATTTGTAGAGCATCTATCCATTCTTTCGGAGACACGAGGTACATTTGCCGGCGTTCGCAGATCCCGAGAGTCTTCCCCATATTATTTAGACTGCTGTTTTATTCATTCAAACAGTTATACATTATTTCTTTCAGCCCATAATTTGTAGTATTCTTTAGTAGTTCGTGAATTGTGACACTAGACTCTGGGGTAGTTCTAGATTTATTTATATGATTAGTTTCGTGGCTCGGTCTAATTAATTAATTGTTTATTTTTCTTCATTATATTCAGAATCAATCATTAAACGCCAATGGACTCAGTTTACTTTATGTTATTTTATTATGTCTAAATGGATAAATAATGCAAAGTAGCTAATCGAATTCTAACATTGTCTTGCCTAGTAAGTGTGGTGTTAGGCGCCATCACGATCCCTAAGGTTGAGAATTTGGGTCGTGATATGTTGGTATCAGAGCACTGGGTTGCTTAGGTCTGACAATTCACGAACAAACTTGGTAGAGTCTGAAGGATCGGTACAGAGACGTTTGTACTTATCTTTAAGAGGCTATGAAGTTAGGAACAATTTCACTTCTATTATACTCTATCGTGCAAATTTATTCTACCATTGATTATTGGAGTTGTCTATTCTTGTCCTCTCACAAATCTCGACAACATGCAAAGCGTCTACAACCGGACAAGAGATGAAGTCCCAATGACAACTACGATTAGGGGAAGAAACATAAACAGAGCTCAGTCTAAAGCTCAAACATCATCACTTATTTTAGGTCCTCAAGTGGATCTAGAAACAGAGGTTCAAGATCAGTCGGTACATGTTGGACTAATTCAAATTCCAGAAGGACTTATAGCTACTCCAGTATTGCATAACAAGGGAATAGTTGAAAGCAATAGGGTTGATTTTGCTATGTTTCAGATGACGGATTCCACCAAAAGGTGGTGGGAAGATAATGTAATTACTAGAACAATTGTGGCTCTGACGGAAGATGCATACGTATTGAGAGATCACTCAGTGAATCATGTAGGGGTGCAATGGACCTTGGCATCTGGTTGATTTATATGAGTTGTGGAGTTAACATTTTGTATTATCGAACATTGTGACCTATGACTTCGTGCCAAGGGGGAAGTCTACCGTGAAGGTATAGATTGAAGGGTCATGAGTTATATCGATTTTGGCCTGGTTGAGATTTTGCAAGAGATAAAGCTGGGACTTGCGGTATGTCCGCTTCTTTAATCACCCTATACCTCAATACCAAAGGAGTATATAGCCAACTTTAAATCTACAGAAGGTCTACTCAGCGTGAAAGTCACATTGCGAATTTTGGGTGCTCCATAGGGAGTACAGTGGTTGACGAACTTTTAGACTATATGGTTCGTGCCAAGAATTATTTGTATAGAGCTCTACTTTTGGGATCATTATGCATAAATAGGGATAAGAGTTACCCCAAAGAATAACGAAGAGTATATGAATAATTGGGGGTAGTTCAGCAGTGTTGAGTCAACATAGTAAAAGAAGAATTTGGCCGCCGGTGTTGGTGGCAAGCCTACGAAGAGGACGACCAGCCAGTGCAACATCAACTACTTGACTCAGTTCTCACAAATGCTTTTGAAAGAGTTTTTTCCTCGGACTCTCCATAAAGCGTGGCACATAGGGTTTGAACGGTTGTGTCAAGTCATGTGACGGTGTCAGAATTGCCATCAGGTTTGATAAGTTAGCCCGTCATACTCCTACTTCGGTTCATATAGCCAGAGAGCAAGTCCACGGACTCATTAAAGGACTCAACTATGATCGTAAATTTTTGTACGACTCAAGGCAGGTTGATACTTTATTTCGGCTAGTGGTAGAAATTGTCCTAGACTTGGGAGAGTCATATTTCATTAGAGCACTCAGGCTACGTGCCCTATTGCAGCTACAACTCAACTTACATGACCAGCCAGGGGAAAAGGGTTTGGAATGTCGAAGGCGGAGGTCAGATTCCTAGAGGTGGAGACCCAGCCTGTTAATATATTTTCTATGGTATGGCTAAGGTCTCTACACTAGATGGTGTCGTTACAAGTACAATCACTAGTTATTAAAAAGTGATAATTTCCTTAACCTGATTCGATTATGAGTATCTAGGAAAGTCCTCCTAATATGCTCCACTCGCAGGTGAGCTTCGTAGCACAAAATCTACTTATGTGAATACTTGTATTGAGAAATTATATGGAGATAGCTATGTCTATAATTACGTGTCGTAATTTTGTTTAACGAAAAATATTTAAAGGAAGGAAATGGAATCTTTCGATTGGCACGATACACATGTTGCTTGTGATTCAGAATTGAGGACGAGATCCTCGCATTTTAATATGATTTGAGATGTTTAAATCGGGCTATGAGCCGTGATGGAAGTTATGTAAGGACGAGATCCTTGTGATGAAAATTCTTGAGTTTAAAACTCTCCTTTGGGAAATAAAAATTTGTACAAGTATACTAATTGGGAGTCATGCCTGTTAGGGTTATTAAAAGTTTTTCCATATACTAATAATAATAGTAATAAGTAAATAAATAAATAAATAAATAAATTATATGTGAATAATTTGCAAAATTCGTGCTATAATTATTAAGCTTTAGCCTACAAGGTAGGTGCCCGCCTACGTGACATTAAAGGAGACATGTTAATTCGAGTATATAATTACGAGGTCTTCAAGCATCACATCTCGTTATTAGTATTGTGAAGGTTTGAAAGGAGATTATTTTTAACGTGAAGCTATTTGATAATTCTGTAATGGGCTATGAACAACTATTAAGAAAATAGAGGTAGTCATGAACTGGCCTAGACCCACTACAGCCACGGAAATCAGGAGCTTCTTGGGTTTGGCAGGTTACTACCGTCGTTTTGTGGAGGAGTTCTCATCTATAGCATCCCCAATGACTAAATTGACTCAGAAAGGTGCCCCATTTAAATGGTCAGACGAGTGCGAGGCGAGCTTTCAGAAGCTCAAGACAACCTTGACTTCAACACCGATGTTGGTGTTACCATCAGGTTCGGGTTCTTTCACGGTGTGTTGTGATGCATCTTGTATTGGACTTGGCGTAGTATTAATGCAATATGTCAAGGTGATTGCATATGCGTCCCGACAGCTGAAAGTCCATGAGAAGACTTTTCCTGTTCATGACTTGGATCCGACATCCATTGTTCATGCATTGAAGATTTGGAGGCACTACCTTTATGGCGTGTCGTGTGAGGTTTTCACTAACCATCGCAGTCTCCAGTACTTATTTAAGCAGAAGGATCTAAATTTGAGGCAGCGAAGATGGTTAGAGTTACTGAAGGATTATGATGTCACCATATTATATCACTCAGAGAAGAACAACGTGGTGGCCGATGCATTGAGTAGCAAGGCGGTGAGTATGGGTAGCCTTGCGTATATCCCAGTCGGTGAGAGACCATTAACTTCAGACATTCAGACGTTAGCTAATCAGTTCGTGAGGTTGGATATTTCGCCCAACAGTGTTCTAGCTTGTACAGTCGCTCGGTCTTCTATAATTGTGCGTATCCGAGAGCGACAAGATGGTGACACACATTTGATGGTGCTTAGGGACACAGTTTGACGCGGTGGTGCCAAGCAAGTTTCTGTTAGAGAGGATGGCATTTTGAGGATGCAGGGCCGTATATGTGTGCCTAATGTTGATGGCCTTTGTGAGTTGATTCTTGAGGAAGCTCACAGTTCTAAGTATTATATTCACCCACGTGCAACCAAAATGTATCAGGACTTGAGGCAACATTACTGGTGGAGGATGAAAAAGGATATTATTGTGTACGTGGCCCGTTGTTTGAATTGCCAGCAGGTGAAATACGAGCATCAGAGACCCGGTGGTTTGCTTCAGCAGATAGAGATTCGTGAGTGGAAGTGGGAGCGTATCACTATGGACTTCGCTGTTGGACTCCCACGGACTCAGAGGAAATTTGACGCAGTTTGGATTATTGTGGATAAGCTGACTAAATCCGCACTTCATTTCGGTGGCAAGTACTTACACTTCAGAGAGATTGGCTAAGTTATATATTCGAGAGATTGTTCGCCTTCATGGTGTGCCCATGTCTATCATTTCTGATCGGGGTACGCAGTTTACTTCGCACTTTTGGAGGGCGGTTCAGCGTGAGTTGGGTACCCGAGTGGAGTTGAGAACAACATTTCATCCTCAAACTGACAGGCAGTCCGAGTGTACCATTCAGAGTTTGGAGGATATGCTCCGCGCTTGTGTTATTGACTTTGGAGGTTTTTGGGATCAGTTCTTGCCGTTAGCGGAGTTTGCTTATAATAATAGCTATCAGTCGAGCATTCAGATGGATCCCTACGAGGCATTATATGGTAGACAGCGTAGATCGTTGTTGATACCCAATTTTTTCTCAAATTATTTTCAAATTTGCATATACACTTTCAAAATCACTCTTTATAATAATTGGTATTTTTCCATATTTTTCCATATTTTTATCAAATTATTTTCATGTTTATTTAATATTTCATATTCAATAATTATTCATAAATGGTGTTATAAATAATTTCAAGATGTTTCCAAGCTCAAATATCTTTTATTCCTGTTTAATTCCATTAGGATTTAATTATTTCACAAATTAGCCAATTGGGCATTATTTAGCTATAATTACAGCAATTTTGTAATTATAGCCTAATTGTATATTTTATGCTATTTTAATTCGATAATTATTCATTTTTATATTTAATATTATTTAATTACCTTAATTTCATTTATTTAAACTCAATTTCATTTCTTATATAATTATTAACTATTTTATTAAATTGCTTATCTATTTTTTATGGGTATTTAACTAATAGCCACTTTTATTTAAATTATAGCCTACAATCAAACCCAACCCACCTAATTAAATCAACCCAATTCCTACCCAACCCAAACCCAATTCCTACTCGGCCCAACCCACGATTTAATCTGAACCGTTGATCAATTTTAATCAACAACTCAGATCACACCTTCCTTAATTAAACCCGCGTAACCCCCTCTCGTTCTGACCGTCTCTCATCTGACTACTCATCTCTCTCTCTCTAGTCTCTTCTAGAGACCTTCGTCTCTTCAGCTCCGATGAACTCTTCATCTTCTCCGGCTATCCCTCTTGCCGGAGACCTTGAAGCCCTCATCCTCTTGCCTCTCATGGCTCTCCTGTGCCGGTGATGTCGTCCCTAAGGCCCTCGAAGGGCGAGAACCCGTCTGCTTACACCCCTGGTGTCCCCATTCACCCCAAGCCTCCAAAGCTTGATTTTGAGAAAGGTTGTGACCTCTGAGGCTCAAGTCATGGCTGTTCGAGGTTTCTTCTCATCCTCTCTGAGGTTTTCTTTGAAACCCCAACTTTTGAACCTTCTGATTCTTTTAGATCTGTAACAGATCCATACATATTATGAGTTCTTTCCATATTTTCTTTAAAGATTTTTGAGTTTCCTAAATGATTTTTTCATTTTTCTTAAAACTAGCGTTTTAAATCCTTTTCAAAACAGTCTTCTTTCTAATTTCTTAGCATTATTTTATGATTTTTACTGTTTTTAACATTACTTGAGATTTTCCCTTTGTTTGATTCATTTGTTGTTAAAAATCCCAAATTTCTTGGTTCAATCCGTGAATCTGAGTTTATTTGCAATATTATTTTACCTGTTCTAGTATGAGTGCTTTGCTTTCATGTCTGTGATTTCTAGTGTTATTTGCTATATGCTTGCCATTAGGGTTTCTGATGCTTCTTATTCTGTCTATTCCGCTAAATCCTTAAGGATTCTATGTGAATCCCTAATTTGAGTGATTAGGGTGTCTGACTTTGCCTAATATGTGTTATTCCATATAAAAAACAGTACTATTTTACCATTTTGAATCTTTGAATAACCGTGATTAGTACTTTACTGATTTTTACACAATATTCTCTATTGATTTTGAGTATTTCCTTACGTGTGTGATATTCTCCTTGATTGATACTGATTCACTATGATTTGAATCTCACTCGAGATTTTCTTGTTGATTTCCAGAATTTCCTGCCTTATTTCTATAGATAATTCGGTCAAATTAATTCATACATGCTTTCCTTAATTAGAGTATTCTGAACTTAGCCTCTATACATGTCTTATACTTTGCTGAAGTTCTTTCCTTATGTGCTGAAATCAGCCCTTACACGACTTTCTTTCCTTATATTATTACTGTTTATTACTGTTTTAATAATGACTCCTTAATTAAAGGGAGTACTTATATTAATTTAATTCTAATTGGAGTTTACTTCCGTAATTGTGCTGAACTATTATTTGTTACCATTTTTCTGCCTATTTTTCAAAACTATAAGTACCTTCACTCTTTCAATATCAAAGGACACGAACACTTGTGTTTAAAAGCTATCTCTCTTACAGTCTCTGCTCTCTCTCTCTTGTGCTATTTGCTACTGTCTAAGTTAGCTGGCTGCAAGCCAAGTCTAACCATTGTGCTCTGTCCAGCTCTTTTCATTCTGTTTGCTCTCTTTTTCATTGGTATGTCCCAGTTTTAATACAAAGCTCCAACAACAATATGATTCTCTAATTATTTCAGTTCTTGTTGTTTCTGGTTTGTCTCTATTTGGGTTTCTTTTGTGGGACTTGCAATTAAAATACATCACTAGCATGCGACTATGTTTCCCTTTCCCTTGGACTAGTATATCCCCTTTATGTGTGTTTCTGAGCATGATTTAACAATTGTTTCTTACTTGTTGTATACCCCAAATCCCTATCACCCCTCTATGTGGTTCTTCATGACTGGTTTTTGTGACTATGCTATCTCTGAGCATGTTTAAACCAGTCCTATATCTTTGTTGTATTATTGTTTTCTATGTGACCCCACTCCCATTATCCTTGTTTATGAATGCTGAACCTGTCTTGACTCTGTGTGCTTGGGCTGTGTATGAACCCATTTGGGTACTGTGTTTGGGCTGTTACTTATTACTATACTCTATTTTCAAAAGCTGTTTATTAAACAGACTCTCTAATATGTGAAATGTTTTGCTAAATCTCTTTCAACACTTTTTCCTGTCAAAACCTTTTCAAAACTCATCCTCTGGCATTTCACTTTACTCCTAGACATCTAAGTTCCACCCCTTCAGTGTGAGCATTGCTTAGGGAACCTCTTGAGTTCCCTCTGAACTTTGACACACTGAGGCCACACTGCACATGTTCAAGTCTTGGTGACCATGTCTGGATGTGAGCATTGCCCGGGAACCCACGAGGACCTTAGGGAACTTTGACACACCCGGACTATGAAAGAATATGAAATACTGAGGCATTGAGGTTTGGAAGATTTGGGCCTGAATGAAGACTCCCTATAAAAATAGCTTCTTATTTTCTTTTGGTTAAGTAATTCATTCATTACTGGCCTGTAATAATTTGTAAATGACTACTTGGGTCTGGATAATGAAGATGGGGTGGGTTATGCATGTTTAGTATAGTTATGGGTAGAAATCATGCCTATAGGGTTTACTTTACCTATGTGTGCAATAGTGCCATGCTTAGGACATGCTTGCCATGCATTAGAAACCATGTTTAGGTTGTTTACTTCAGCATCTCATCACGCTCATGGTCACTTAGAAAATTATGTTAAACAATCTGTCATAATTATTGTAAACAATCCTGCTCAAGGTTTAAATGACTATAAAAATGGTCATCATAGGTAATACTACCTCTACATATTCCTGATCTATGCATAGAAATCCTGTTTAAGTTTCAAACTGTCAGTACTTGCATTAGATACTGTGTCGCTTTAGGAGTTCACCCCCAGTATGCTTATTCGTTTATAAAATCCTGTGCTATCGCTAACACCTAGAGATCATGTACTAGGCCTAACAAACTAATAAGCAAGTCATGCTGCATTTTCCTGAGATTGTAATACAATACGTACACTTAGATATCCTGCTTTAGGATAAATACTACGCTAATAATTGGGTCATTTTATATCTCCTACATATTCTGAAAGCTTGTTCAAATGTTGTAATATTTATGCATTTACAAAATCCTGTTTAGGCCCTGCATATACATCCTTTGAATTTTTCTGTGCATTAGATATCATGCTGTTAGGATTGCATTCATATCCGCTTAGGCATCTCTAGCTTAATTACTGATAAAAAAAAACAGATTCATACAGTTGGTGTTATTTCTGAAATCTGAACACCTAGAATGGCACTTTTAGTAATACAACTCAAACGGTCTCCTACAAGTAATTCTAATACTGGTCCATTGTTTACACCTAGGCAAGCATTAGGTGATTAAACTATTAAAAACTGGAAATCCACTTCTTTGTGTATGCTGCTTAAATACTCAACATGTTTAAAATCAGTAGGCAGTTGATTAGGCCCTTTCTGAATTATAATCTGCTTCCCTGTTGTGTTTCAAAATCACCTAAACACCATGTCTTAGGACTCAAACTAATACTGCTTTGCTACTGTATTCACACCTAGACATCCTGCTTTAAGTTCTGAAGTTTGATACCACTGTGTTTGAGTCGTGCTATTTATGTGTACAATTTGTGGAGGGATCTATGAGCCCATATCTGCTCCTATTGTTTCCCTATATCTGCAGTCCTAACTATTTTTGTATGTCACATAGAGTTTATCCTTTAAACCTAGGCGTCAACCTAGTACTTGTCTTGTAGGATTAGTAGTCCTAAATACCCTCCAGGACTGATAGGACGGGACGGGTAATAGCACGCAATAAGCTTCGTGACCAACACACGCATTTTAAATACCTCAGCGGGCTGGGAAGGGTAGAATACATATATGATGATCGGTGCGCTAATACCACACGTAGCTCTGTCTATCGGGTATTGCATTGATGTGATCCGTATTAATTCAAACCTAGGATATTTTTTAAGTATTTTACATTGGTATTTTCCCAACTTTTAATAAAGACTTCTATATTTGTTTGAAATCCCCTCTTACGCGAGCCTTGTTTGTTATTTGCTTATTGTCCAAATTCACAAAACTATTTGGCTGGGACCCACAGTTGTGGATCTTGAGGGGTTCCTAACACCTTCCCCTTAGGATAACTTTAAGCCCTTACCCAATCTCTGGTAACACAAACTAGTCTATGAGTTAATCACTCAAGGTGCCCTAACACACCATAAAAATTGTTAGATGGCTACTCTTCCTTTTAAAGGAGTTGTCCAAAATGTCATAAACCCGATCTCTCCGCACTCGAACCCGTGTGAGGAAAAAGGGGCCGCGACAATCGCCAGTTTGATGGTTTGAGCCTGGAGAAGCTCGGGTATTAGGTACCGACTTAGTTCAGGAGGCCTTAGATAAGGTCAAGATTATTCAGGAGATACTTCGTGCAGCTCAGTCTAGGCAAAATAGTTATGCCGATCGTAAGTTCTTGATGTGGCATTCATGGTTGGAGAGAGAGTATTGCTTCGGGTATCACCTATGAAGGGTTTTATGAGATTTGGGAAGAAGAACAAGTTGAGCCCTAGGTGTATCGGGCCTTTTGAGATTCTTGATAGAGTGGGGGAGGTAGCTTATAGACTTGCGTTGCCTCCAGAGGTATCCTCAGTTCATCCGGTGTTCCACACGTCTATGCTCCAGAAATATCATGGTAACCCGTCCCATGTAGTAGATTTCAGCTCTGTCCAATGGGACAATAACTTGACTTATAAGGAGGAGTCGGTAGCTATTTTGGACTGGCAGGTTCGTCGGTTGAGGTCTAAGAGTTATCCTTCAGTTCGAGTGCAATGGAATGGTTAGCCCATTGAGATAGCTACTTGGGAGTCCGATTCAGACATGCAAAGTAGATATCCACACTTGTTCGCCATTTCAGGTAATTTTATATGTCCGTTCGAGGACGAACGTTTGTTTTAGAGGTGGAGATTGTGATGATCCAAGGGATCATTTTATGAATTTAGACTCCGTTCTAGGCTAAATAGCCATAAAAAACTAATTTTAAATACCTCAATTTGCGTGCGCAGTCCGGACGTGAAACCAAAAAGCTTTTATGTGAAAATATGAGAAATAGTGATTTCTAGAATTTAAATTCGATTATAGTTGACTTTGGTCAATATTTTGAGTAAACGGACCCGGATCTGTGTTCCGACGATCCCGGGAGGTCCGTAGTAAAATATGGGACTCGGGCATATGCCCAAAAATGAATTCCGAGGTCCCAAGCCTTAGAAATCAATTTTTGAAAGAAATTGTTTTGCTGAAATATTAATGAAATAAATTAAAAGAATTAATGTTTGAAACCATTGGTATCGGGATCGTATTTTGGTTCCGGAGCCCGGTACGGATTTGTTATAGTATTTAAAGGTTTACTGTGAAATTTGGTGAAAACGGAGTTCGTTTGACGTGATTCGGACATTCGGTTGAAAAGTTAAGAACTTTAAATGTTCTTGGTGAAAATGATGAGTTTTGGAGTTTAATTCATAATTTTACATGTTAATTTCATGATTTGATCATGTGATCAAGTCAGTATGATGCTTTTAGACTTGCACGCATGTTTGGTTTAGAGCCCCGAGGGCTCGGGTGAGTTTCAAATAAGTTTGGGTTGTGTTGCGCTCGTTCTTTCTTATATTTCGACGTCGTTTCTTCAAGCATAAATGATATCATATTAAGAAAATGAATTTTGATTTCTGTTTTGAATGAAGTATTAGATCCGTATCGTAATTACGGACCCGTAGCAAAAAGAATCATCGAATTTGGACATAGTATGAGGATTTTATGGTTATTTTACTAAGGTTGCTAGATTTTTCAAGATAATTACGAAATTGCTACTGACGGCGTATTAAAAATCTGCACTGTTTGCAAATATTAAAACATACATATCTCCTTCATTATAAGGTCAAATTAAGTGATTCAAAAGCCTAACTCGACTAGAATTTCACAAGAAATCCATAGGAGACATAAAAATAGAGTTTCAGGATCGTTTGGATAGTGAAACGAGGCAGAATAGCTGGAAGAAAAACATATATAAAACGGGCAGACTTCTTCTTCTTCTTCAAATTTTCGAACCCCACAGCCCTAGGAACGAATTTCTTCACCAAATATCATCCCCAAGTCATAGGTAATAAATTCTAAACTTTAATCTTTCAACTACTCATTGTTTTTCATCACTTTTAAATCAAAACTAAGAATTTTTCATGGTAAAAATTGAGGGTGTGGGTAGAATTAGGAAATTTTGTAAAAATTGAATCTTTACCTCGAATTGAGGGCGGATTTTGAAACTAATTGTATATTCGGGTACGTGGGTGAATGGGTAAAGGAAAAGCTGTAATTGAGCAGTGAGTGACCTGCAAAATTGAGGTAAGTGTTTGGCCTAACTTTGACTTGAGGGAATAGGAATCCCCACTTTTTTGCTATGTGAAATGCATGTGTGTGTGGTGTATAGGTGAGGTGACGAGTATCTATGCACCACCAAAATTTCCTGTTAAGCATGATCCCTTTCCCGTTACCAACTTAATTAATTCTTGTTTAAATTGTTCTATGTTCATTATTGTTTCTATGACTACTTGACCTTATTATTTGGTTGTTAAATATTGTTGTGGTTATTTTGGAAAGAGTGTTAGTTGTTTTAGCTGGTTTCCTTGTGGTACAAAACGGTTGAGCGGTTTGACATTGTTTTTACAAATCATATATATATTTATGTTCCTGTTGGTTTCATGGTTGAGAGGACATTGACGAAGTTTATGAGAAATATACAGTTTTTTATTTATAATTGTTGAGACAAAAATATTGTGAAAGACTTGGCCTGAATTGTGAAATTTATGAATAAATTGATATGATATGTCTGGTGGGAGCGGGTTGCACACATCAACAAGGAGTGATAAGGGTGGACAAGTGGGAACGGGTTGCACGCTGCAACATGAGTAATAAGGGTGATATATTTAGGGAGGAGCAATAAGGGTGGACAGGTGGGAGCGGGTTGCACACATCAACAAGGAGTGATAAGGGTGGACAAGTGGGAACGGGTTGCACGCTGCAACATGAGTAATAAGGGTGATATATTTAGGGAGGAGCAATAAGGGTGGACAGGTGGGAGCGGGTTGCACACATCAACAAGGAGTGATAAGGGTGGACAAGTGGGAACGGGTTGCACGCTGCAACATGAGTAATAAGGGTGATATATTTAGGGAGGAGCAATAAGGGTGGACAGGTGGGAGCGGGTTGCACACATCAACAAGGAGTGATAAGGGTGGACAAGTGGGAACGGGTTGCACGCTGCAACATGAGTAATAAGGGTGATATATTTAGGGAGGAGCAATAAGGGTGGACAGGTGGGAGCGGGTTGCACACATCAACAAGGAGTGATAAGGGTGGACAAGTGGGAACGGGTTGCACGCTGCAACATGAGTAATAAGGGTGATATATTTAGGGAGGAGCAATAAGGGTGGACAGGTGGGAGCGGGTTGCACACCGCAACAAGGAGCAATAACGGAGGACATTTATATTTTTACTGATTTTCAAAGAAAATAAAGATTTGAAAAGCTTAAATATTATTTTACTATTCTTCATATTTTTGGCACTATTTTTATTTAAAGTTAAAGTTTGAAAACTCGGAAATTATTTGAGAATTGGTTATAGCTGAGGCCTGGAAAAAAGCTGTTGAGTTATTTTATTATTGTTGTAGTACTTAATTATTTGTTTAGGCTTCCTTCTTGTTTTATATATTATTGTCACAGGTTATATTGCTAAAGCCCTGCTGCAGCCTCGTCAATACTTCGTCGAGGTTAGGCTCGGCACTTACTCAATATATGGGGTCGGTTGTACTGATACTACACTCTATGCTCTATTGCACAGATCCAGGTACCGGCCAGTAGTAGAGATTTGTAAAGCAGCTATCCACTCTTTCGGAGACACGAGGTACATCTGCCGACGTTCGCAGATCCCGAGAGTCTTCCCCATATTATTTAGACTGCTATTTTATTCATTCAAATAGTTATACATTATTTCTTTCAGCCCATTGTTTGTAGTAATCTTTAGTAGTTCGTGAATTATGACACCGGACTCTGGGTAGTTCTAGATTTATTTATATGATTAGTTTCGTGGCTCTGTCTAATTAATTAATTGTTTATTTTTCTTTATTATATTCGGAATCAATCATTAAAAGTCAATGGACTTAGTTTACTTTATATTATTTTATTATGTCTAAATGGATAAATAATGCAAAGTAGCTAATCGAATTCTAACATTGGCTTGCCTAGCAAGTGTGGTGTTAGGCGCCATCACGATCCCTGAGGTTGGGAATTCGGGTCGTGACAATGAGTAATGACAAGATATGGGTCAATCTTTTTCCTTTTTATTTTTAAATTTTTTTTCCTATTGATTATAGTATTTTCTTTAGTCAGATTATTGCATTCACGCGCATTTTCTGCAGATACGCATTTTTATCAACATCACCTATGTCACTGCCACACAAGTATAGTCAATGGTCAAAGTGGTTATTAATACTTATTTCCTCAAGTTGGAGTGTTCAAATAGAAAAATGGAAGTCCATGTATCGGCTTTGCAAACTGATACAAGTTTAAGTGGTCATGAAACTATTTCATCTTTATTTTTATAATCAATAAATCTTTTTAAGTGAACGACGGACATTTCGAGTGAATATGTAGGATCTATTCCTCTATTAGTTTTCACCAAAAATTCAAAATATTTGTTTGCACGAGGATTCAATATGATGGGTGTCTATTCAAAAATCATGCATCACACACTTTAGTAGAGAAGGCGTTCAATTAAGATGGACAGAAGAGTTTGAACGGGCGAGTGACTTTAGGGTTCCACAGGACCTTTTGATTTATCTACTTATTTAATAAACATCTAACATGTTTATATGTCAAGACAAATTAAGCCATAAATTTGTCTTCATAGGAGTGTTCATGGTACGATCTTAAAAAATTTGGTTCGATAATTTTGATTTCTAAGTCTCAAAACACCTTTTCCAAAACAATACATGTATCTTCCTTTTCACTCCATATGTTTGTTCTTCCTTTTTTTCAAACAAAGATACTTTTACGTATACATTTTTTTAAAGAAATTTAAGGGTATTTTAGTAATTTAACAGAGAACAACTTATCAACACAATTTTTATCCAACTACATAATTGCTTATTAAAAATATTTTTTCAGTACTTCCACCTTATTAACTATATACAATCAGCTAATCCTAATGGGCTCCTAATCCCGATAAACCAAAAGACTTTGATTAAAAAAAAAGTAAAAAATTCACTAGTTTGCCAATCTTGACGGTCCCTAGAAATTCAAGTTAGGATTAAATCGTTCTTTGTAAATTTTCACTTTAATTTCTTTAAAACTTCAATTGCTTTTTTTTTTCTAACTAACTTTTTGTATATTAATCACAAGTAAAAATTGTACAAAGCCATAGATAGCCACCTCTGCTAGCTATCATATTCACATATGAATCTCAAAATTAACTAAGAGTCCTTCTAAAATCTATAGCTATGAACTAAGTTTTCAATTCTAGGAGGAGATCAATCAAAACATACACATGCACTCTCCTTGACTATATGTTCCCATCTTGAAAATATTCTCCTATTCTCTCTATCATATACGGTGCACAACTTCAGTGTACATCATTTTGAAGATTCGAGTTGCTTGTGACTTCCCTGTAGATCTCCTAATTACCTCGTGCTTCCCATCTCCCTCTTGTGATAGATATATGTGTCCAATGCATATATCTAGGGACACGACTCAAATGGATAATAAAGTTGATGTAGTTTGACTTTGAAATCCAGTACAAGAAGGGCCGGGAAACAAAAATGCTAACGCACTTTCCAGAATTACAACACTTGAGATTGCTGCTCTCACACTTTCAACTGTGAGGACAGACCTGTTGCAAGCCACAGAGATAGCTGGGATGTTGATCCAACAGTGAAGGAAATAATTCATAAACTTTGCAATTCATGATGAGCTCTCTGAAGATGTTAACCAATGGCCAACTGAGAGTAATGATAAAAGAAAATAAACTGAGGTTCATCAAGTGGATTCTAACACATCAGTGCAAGAACATCTAGACGCCATGGCCAATGAGATAAGAAAGTTGACCTTAGCCAAGGTCCAGAGACAACTATCATCAGTTTGTGACTTCTATGGAATGGGTCATCTAACGCATGTGTGTATGTCTCAGCTACAGATAAAGTGATAAATGTTGTGGGAAGCTTGAAAGCGTCAAATACCAAAGTGGTAATATTTTTAACTATATGGGACAAAGGCACCCAAGCTTTTCTTGGAGTTAACCATATGGTGGTTTGAATTCATGACAGCAGAATAATCTGAGACCCTAAGGACAATGAGCTCCAGGATTTCAAAATCAGTAGAGGCAGCAATACAAGTCTCCACATTCTAATCAGTCTAGCATGGAAGATCTAATGAAATCTTTCATTATTAAGATGGACAAGAGATTTGAAACTCATGCTGCAATTATTCAAAACTTAGAGAGGCAAGTGGGGCATATTGCTAGTTTGTTCTCCGAGAGTTCTCTAGGAACCCTCCATGTGGATATTGAAAGAAATCCAAAGGAAATAATAAATGCAGTGTCTTTGAGAATTGACAAAGTATTGCAAGATCCATTGGTAGCAGGAATAATAAGTTGACGAGAAATCAAGTTAAGAATGAAGGAGAGCAGAAAAGTAATAAGTATCGCAGAAATGAAGTGAGGACAGAGAAAGAGGATGATCTGATTCCAACAAGGAAGAAAAAAGACGAACAAAGAAGTAATGATGAGATCGAAGAGAGTAAATACATGCCTGCTCTACTTTTCCCTCATAAGCAAATAAAGAAGAAGCTGGACAAATAATTTGGCATTTTCTAGAAGTGCTCAAACAAGTGCATGTGAATATACCTTTCACAGAGGTGCTTTCACAAATGTCAGCCTATGCTACGTTACCGAAGGAGATATTGTCCAACAAGTGAGAAGTGGAAGAGACATCAGTGGTTAAGCTCACACGGCATTGTAGTGCCATTCTGAAGGATAAGCTCCCTAAAAAATATGGAGATCCAGGGAGTTTTGCTATACTTGACCTTTAGGAAGTACTTAGTTTGAAAAATCTTTGTGTGATTTAGATGCTTCTATTAATCTTATGCCTTTGTCTATTTTTGAAAAATTGGAGAAATCAGATCGATGCTTGTGTCCTTGCAGCTGGCGGATTAGACCAAAATTATGCCGAAGGAATAGTGGAGGATATGCTAGTTTGTGTGGATAACTTTTTGTTCCATGTGGACTTCATCGTGGTGAATATGGAAGAAAATAGAGAGATCCCAATGATTCTAGGGAGACCCTTCTTGGCTACTGCGATAGCAATTATAGATATCAAGAAAGGAAGCTCATGCTCAGAGTGGGGGAAAAAGGGTGGTATTCAAGATGTAAGGAGCAATAGTAGCCCTAAAAGAACGAGCTGAAGTGTAATCATGATAAGTGTGGGGTGTACCCAAAGAAGCTCTCAGCATGGTTGTGTGCACTGGGTCGGGTGAGCAAAGGAGATCCCAATTTTGATTTAGACCCTGACTAGATGAATAAAGGGAGATTCCTTTACCTCTTGCTTTTTATTTGTGTGTCAATGGGACATGCCACAATTTAAAGTGTGGGATGTGGGATTGTAAATATGTGCATGTATGTTTGCTTTCTTTGTTTTGTTTTAAAAAATTAACTTGATGTATTTCCTCGACTGTATTCTTGAGGAATCAAAGTCGAAGAATATTTTTTTTATTTATGTAGTGTAAGAATTCCCCCTTGGTTTTTCTTTGTGTCGCGATTCTTTTTCAAGTGTTTACTTGAACCGGGCATAGTTAGTTTTTCTTTTGTTAGTACATTTGAAGTCTTTTACTATGGTATGAAATTGAAATGGCTTTTCTTGACATTGTTGTTCCATGAGAGTAGTGAGTACCTTAGTTGTGATGCCTAGGATCAATTCTTGAGCATGTTGCTTAACTGTTTTGAATAGAGAGTCGGGATAGATCCGGTCCTCAGTGAATTATGTGCCAAAGGGTGTGAGATTTTGTTGTTGTTCTGTGCATGTCAGTTGATGGCTTGAAGTTGTCCCGTGTGTTTGCAAAGCGAAATAGTAGTCTTGTTCAGTCTAGGAAGTGATATAGGCATTTCGTTGTTGAACCAATTATATGTTTATGACCTGCCTAATTGTTGTGTAATCTAGTCACCCCCTTGAGGCTGTAATCCTACTTTTTTGGCAACCACACTGCAAGACTGATTCATTTTGTTTGAATTGATTATCTGTTCAAACCTATTACCTCTCTTCAACACTTGTTTGTTATGAGAATGTAAAATCTAAGTTGAGGTATGGTCGGGTTTTTGAGTGAAACTAATGTAAAAGAATAAAGATGCATTAAATATTGTGAGAGCCACTTTTAGGGAATTGAAAGAAAAAAAGTGAGTTTGCTTGAAAAATAATCAGAACTTAGGGAAAAAAATTGATTCCTTGCTAGTGGTAATTCTCATCTCGGTTGTTCTTAAACATATGGGGAGCTTCATGCTATTATGTGTAAAGGTTGAGGCTTGGTTCAATACAAGCGTGGGGTTTAAATTATTAATGTATATGTATTAAAGTGCTTAGGGAGGTGTAGTCACTATATTCAAATGTATCCTACCCATCCCGCAACCTACATTACAACCAAAATAAAGTCCTACTTGATCTTTGACTGAATGAGCTCAATTTAGTAGAGTATTACACTACAAGCAAGCATATGGTGCGTCTTCTGTGGCACACAAATTTGATTCTGAGAGTGAGTAAATTCTTTCTGGCTTAAGTTCCTATTTATTCTTGAATATCTTTTGAGTGTGGAAATACTATCTATCTTTGGTGTGAGGGCACATGATTTGTGAAGGAAAAGTAATGTCTTTGGCCTTTTTGTTAGAGTAAGTGAACAAGTTTTTTGAAAATACGTGGTATATTTTTAGTCAAGTCTT
Source organism: Nicotiana knightiana (assembly GCA_005239525.1). Classification (NCBI taxonomy): domain Eukaryota; kingdom Viridiplantae; phylum Streptophyta; class Magnoliopsida; order Solanales; family Solanaceae; genus Nicotiana; species Nicotiana knightiana. The sequence goes on along the minus strand of MDKJ01102944.1, from coordinate 31,261 downwards.
GAGGCTAGGATGTTATGATAGGATCTTAGTCTGCTTTAAATACCCTTGGCATGATGAGTTAGGGAAATTTTCTGATAAGAAGATCGTCTCTATGTGAAGTGCAGTTTGATTGCTCGAGGACGAGCAATGATTTAAGTGTGGGTCTTGATGACATGATAGAAACCCGTATTTTAGTCATAGTTTGCACTCTAATTATTTCATTTTACTTGTGTTTGAACTTAAATGATTGTGAATTGTACTTATTATCTGTTTTATGCCATGCATAAAGTGATTCTGAGTTAAAAAGATAATAAGGAGCCAAGTCTGGATGTCAAAAAGTTAAGAAAACAAAACTCTCCGTAAAAAACTTATGTCGCATCGCATGGGGCGATGTGACAGTGTAAATTGCTGTTGCCCATCAGAATTTGCTCTCTGATTCTCTCCACTAGCATACCGCATGGGGCGGGGCGCCTGTACAATTTTATCAGAGTATTTTTCTGTTTTGGCTTGGAAATGGTAGTTTTGTCTGGGCCCACTCTTACATGGTATAAATACACCTAAAAATGTTTTTGAAGGGGATTTTAACCTTGGAAGCTTTGGGGTAGAATTGGAGGTTACAAGACACAAAATTTCATCATCTTTCCATCAATTCAATATGGGAGTTTGGATTGTAACGTTATATTGATGCTTTCTCACTCTTTAATTATATTTGTGATGACTTTCTCATTAATTATGGAGTAATTTACCTTAGGGTTTGACATGATTTCGTGAGTTGGTTATTGTTTATGGATTTGACTACTGCTTAATTGCTTGAATTTGTTAGAGGATCTTTAATATAGTTGTGATTTCATTCTTTATAGTGTTTAATCGAAAGAGGAACATCTTATTGAATATTATTGCAGTGTATTGTCACGTCCTTAGTCGTTAACTAAGTACACGTGCGGCACTTGACAACTCGCTCACGATCTTGCACAACTTTCTCACGTTCTTGCTATGCCAAGTCAGCCTTACTACCCCAAGATCGCTAAGAGAATGGTAGAAATAACACAAGAGAATTGTTAAGGGAAGCTTTGTATTAGAGAAAACTTGATTGTTTTGCTTGATGAGTTTACAAATGAATGCCCCCTATTTATACTAATCACCTAGGGGCTAGTGTGTAAATAATTGTTCCACAAGTCCTTCCATATTTACAAATAAGTACATTCTGTAGAATCTTTTATATAGCTAGAATCTTCCAACGACTTTCTTAGTAATTCCATAGGGTTCTAGGGTATTCCTAATGAAACCTCTATATTTTTCTAGAACCTTCCTACAAAGTGCCTAAATATCTAGAGCTTTCCCAAGGAAATTCTCCATAGTTCTAGAATATTCCACCAAGATCTAGTCTCTAACTTATGTAACCCTTCCATATGGCAAAATTATATGCCAAGTGACACAAACGTGGCATGATGATGTATCGGGTAATGACACTCTCCTCCACCCAATTTTGTGTCATCCTCGGTACAAAGCATCGACACGTACGCGCGCACCTCGCCTTGGCGTCACTAGAAATCTTTGTCCATTAGCCATGATACCATATGAAGCGATTCGCCTTCCTATGTTACTACCGGTACCCTTTCTTTTTGACCCATTTGTACTTTGGAAGACTAGCTATGATGGCCTTGATCCTCCGCCCATCAGATTCCCTTCATTTCTCCTGGCCTAAATCTTCTCATGACTCAACCAATTCTAGTAGCTTCTCAAGCATCAAGTCCATGCTTCCACTCCCTATTTGGCTTCCCTTCATGGACCAACCTTACTAGCAAACTTGAACTCTCTGCTTGGTGTATCGTCTGAGTCTGATATCTTTCCATCACTTTGTAACTCGCCATCCTCTTCAACTATGCCCGTCCAAATTTTCTTGCTGCCACCATGCTCTATTTGCATGGCGCCAAGATAGGCTTTGGAATCCCCTACTTTCGGCTTAGATTCCAAGCGCATCCCTCCAATGCAGGAGATTTCTCCTGTGTCACCCTTATGTGCTTCAGTAAAGTTCCCGATCATTGCTGTAAGCTTCCCCAACTCTGGGCATTCACTTGCCTGATGTGATCCTTCATAGAAGTAACACCCTCCCTTAGGCACGTACTCGCTACCGTTTTACGGCTCCTTGACGTTTCTCTCGGACCCATGTCCGTGATGGGATGGCCCCTTACCATTATCCTTGTATACCTCGGCTATGCCTTTCCTATTTTCCTCATCATGATCTCCCTCATCCCTCTCGACATTGCCTTCTTTGGACTTGGAAGGTTCCATGTTGAAGTCAACAAGTGACTCGGATACCCCTATGGCCTCGTTCACGTTGGCTACTTGATGTCTTCTTAACTCCTGCTTTGCCCAATTATGCAACCCATCCATGAAGTAGAAGAGGGAATATTCCTAAGACAATGAAGAGATTTGCAACAATAGGGTAGTGAAATCGCGCACATACTCTCGAATTGTGGCCGTCTGTCGGAGCTCTCTTAGCTTCCACCTAGCCTCATACACCACATTCATCGGGTAGAATTGCTTCTTCAACTCCTTCTTGAACTCCTCTCACGTCTCAATCTTACTTATCCCTTTCCCCATGTTGGCACACTTCCAACGCCACCCAGCACGACAACCTCGATCAAGTACATTGAGGCGTTTCATACCTTAACAACGTCGTCATCCTCCCTGACTACCTAAAAGTACTTGTCCATCCACCAAAGTAAGTCTGTCGTCTCGCGTGCGACCCATGCACCGCCATACTGCTTTCGCGTAGGGACCTTCACGTTGGTCCCTTCTGCAAGTACAAAGCCCTTGGTAATTCCGACCATGGTTATCTACAAAACTTCCTTCTAGCAATCTCTTGTATTCTTTCAAACATTCCTTAGTCATAAACTTTGCTCTGATACCACGTTGTCATGTCCTTAGTCGTTAACTAAGTACACGTGCGACACTTGACAACTTGCTCACGATCTTTCACAACATGTTCACGTTCTTTCTATGCCAAGTCAGCCTTACTACATTTAAGATCGCTTAGAGAATGGTAGAAAGAACACAAGAGAATTGTTAAGGGAAGCTTTGTATTAGAGAAAAATTGATTGTTTTGCTTGATGAGTTTACAAATGAATGCCCCCTATTTAAACTAATCACCTAGGGGCTAGTGTGTAAATTATTGTTCCACAAGTCCTTTCATATTTATAAATAAGTACATTCTCTAGAATATTTTATATAGCTAGAATCTTCCAACAACTTTCTTAGTAATTCCATAGGGTTCTAGGGTCTTCCTAAAGAAACATCTATATTGTTCTATAACCTTCCTTCAAAGTGCCTAAATATCTAGAGCTTTCCCAAGGAAATTCTCCATAGTTCTAGAATATTCCACCAAGATCCCAGTCTCTAACTAATGTAACCCTTCCATATGGCAAAAATATATGCCAAGTGACACGTACGTGGCATGATGATGTGGGGGGTCATGACAATATGCCTTTGTTTATTTTGGGGATTCTTCAAAGTAATCGAGAGAGCTTTTAGAGTTACCGTTTAAATTAAGATTGAGAAATATTTGCGAGAAATTTCTTCTAGATCATTCCTATCAATAGATTCTTGCAAGTTTCACCGCACTTCATATTAGTTTATTTGAAAGATTTAGATTTAATCGATAGAGGAGTCTGAATTAGAAGTATAATCTAATCATCTATTGAATTCGTGAGAATCGATATAGCCTCAAGAGCTAAATATAACAGTATCATATCCTATCATGTCAAAACTCTTATTTCTCACATTGATAAGAAACCAAATATGCTAATCCTAGTTCTTTGCAGTCAATTGTCAATTGCTTTACTTTAGTAGTTAACCACAATTTGCAATCATTCCAATCAAGTTTTGATCATACTGAATAGCAGTTAGACTAGTAACTACTAGAGAATTATTTAAATACAATCCCTATGGAGACGATAATCATACTATACTAACTTTAGCTAGCGAACGTTAACTTTGTGTTGTGTTTTGCGTTCGTCAGTTGACCAAGTATGCTCATTTTGTTTCTTTGTCACACCCCTATTATGGTCTGGATATTGTCAAACTATTCATGGATCACATATTCAAGTTCCATGGCATGCCAGAAGACATTGTTAGTGGCAGGGACCCAGTCTTCACTAGCAAGCTATGACAAGAAATTTTTGTAACCTAGGGGGTGATCTTAAACACATCCACTACCTACTATCCTCAATCTGATGGCCAGAAGGAAGTCATTAATAGGTGTCTTAAGAAATATTTAAGAAACTATTTATCTGTCTCTCCTAAATATTGGGTTCAATACTTAGCTCTTGCAAATTGGTGGTAAAACACCACCTTCCACACCTCCTGTAATGACCAAACAGATTTTGAGAGTTCTAGCCCCGTTCACTCATTTACTTCTCATTTTTTACTTTATAGCTACTATCTGACTTGTCGGGGTAGTCTATTTGGGCGCGGAGGGATTTCAAAATGAATTGAGACATTTAGACTTATTGTTGAAAGCTTAAGTTGAAATGGTTAACCGGATATTGACTCATGAGTAAATGACTCCGGAATGGAGTTTTGAGGGGTTCATTAGCTCCGTTGGTGATTTTTGACTTAGGAGCATGTCCAGACTATGATTTGGAGGTCCGTAGTTGTATTAGGATTGAAATGGAAAAAGTTGGATTTTTAGAAAGTTTGACGAGAAGTGGACTTTTTGATGTCAGAGTCGGATTTCCATTTTAGAAGATGGAGTAGGTCCGTAATGTCAATTGTGAATTATGTGTAAAATTTGAGGTCAATCGGACTTGTCAGATTTCAGCATCGAGTGTAGAAGTTTGAAGTTTTAAAGTTCATTAGGCTTGAATCGAAGTGCAATTCGTGTTTTTAGCCTTTTTTAATTTAGAGGTTTGACAAAGTTTGTATGATGTTTTAAGACTGGTTGGTATATTTGGTTGAGGTCCCGAGGGCCTCGGGTGGATTCCAGAATGGTAACAGATCAAATTTGGATTTGCGAGAATGACTAAAGGCACTAGTTCTGGTGCAATCTCTCATGCACAAGATTGACCTCAGGTGCGAGCTCGTAGAAGAGAGCGGGCGATCCCAGATGCGAAAATAATAAGGATGGCCGGTGGATGCAGGTGCAACGTGAAGACCTCAAAAGCGGAGTCGCTTCTGCGGAGGAATGAGGCCTGTTGATTGCAAAAGCGGACATGGTCAGCAAGAGCGCGTGCCAGAAGCGCTCCTTGGCTGCTGAAGCAGAAGCACATTTGGGTCTGCTGAAGCGAACGTGCCTAGACTAAGTTGGAAATACACATGCGATGGAAATTCCGCAGGTGCGGAGCCACATATGCAGTTGTGGCTCGCAGAAGCAATTTCACTGGGCAGAAAAAGGCCATTTCCAAGGGTCTATTTTCATTCTCCATTTTCAACCTTGAGAGCTCAGATTGGGGAAACATTTCGTGGGTTATCTAGAAGAAACAATTGGGGTAAGTAGTCTTGACTTGTTTTTGATTAATTTCCATTAAGATATCATTTATTCTTCATTTACTTTAGGATTTCGGTTGAGAAATTTGTGAAAACAATGGAAAAATCTTGAAGCCAAATTTTGAGGTTTTGATCTGGAATTTCGTATCGGATTTGAGTAATTTTGGTATGGGTGAACTCGATATCGAATGTGTGTTCGTATTTTGTGACTTTTATCCGATTTCGAGAGGTGGGCCCATGTCGACCTTTTGGGTCGAATTTTCATTTCTTTGCTAGAGTCGTAGTTTCATTATTTAAGTTAGTTTCTTGTAGTTATATTTATAGTATGCAATGATTTTGGCTAGATTCGAGCCGATCGGAGTTGGAAAATTGAGGGAAAGGCATTCTTATTGACTAATTGAGCTTGGATCGAGGTCAGTGACTTGTCTAACCTTGTGTGGGGAAACCCCTTAGGATTTTCTATTGTTGTAAAAATTTGTGATACGTGAGTGCCGTGTACGCGAGGTGACTAGTGCTTACACGGGCTAAAATGTGGAAAATTTTGGTTCTTGCAAAGTAGTCTTCATTTAATTTCCTTGACTGAGTTGCCTTAGCATATGTAGTTATTTTGCTTAGCCTAATATCACATGTCTACGTGTGGTAACTCTTACTTGCAATTTGTGCAACGTGCTTAGTTTTATTACTTGCTTCCTTGATGTTGCATTCAGTAGTTAACTGTAGGATGTCTGGATGTAAATTTGTTGATCCGTAAGTTATGAGTTGGGTATTTATTTTTGGGGCTACGAGGTGGTACCTTGGGAGCTCCCTGTTGTAAATTTACTTTTGGGACTATGAGGCGGTACCTCGGGAGCTCCCCTGTTGCATATTTACTTTTGGGACTACGAGGTAGTACATCAGGAGCTCTCTTGTTGTGTATTTACATATGGAACTACAATGTGGTACCTCGGGAGCTCCCCTGTTGCATATTTACGATGCGGTATGGGCCTAGTAGAGTTGAAAGACTTAAAGGAACAATTGCAAGAGTTACTAGATAAAGGATTCATTCAGCCTAGTGTATCGCCGTGGGGTGCTTCGGTCTTATTTGTAAAGAAGAAGGATAGTTCTATGCTGATATGTATTGATTATCGCTAGTTGAACAAGGTTACAATGAAGAACATGTATCCATTTCCATGTATTGATGACCGATTTGATCAGCTTCAGGGTACTAGAGTGTTCTCTAAGATCGACTTGCGTTCAGGCAATCATAAGTTGAAGATTTGGGAGCCAGATATCTCGAAGACTGCTTTTAGGACTCGGTATGGTGATTACGAGTTCCTTGTGATGTCTTTTGGGCTGACCAACTCCCCAGCAACATTCATGCTCTTGATGAATAGTGTGTTTCATCCCTATATTGACTACTTTGTCATTGTGTTTATTGACGACATACTGGTATAGTCCTGGAGCTAGGAGGATCATGAGCAGCACCTGAGGATGATTCTTTAGACCTTGAGAGAAAAGAGGTTGTATGCAAAATTTTCAAAATGTGAATTCTGGCTAGCTTCAGTGGAATACTTTTGTCATATAGTATCGAGAAATAGGATCAAGGTAGATCCGAAGAATATTGAGGTAGTGCAGAATCGGTCCAGACCATCCTCACCTACAGAGATCCAGTGTTTTCTTGGTTGGGCGGGGTTATTACCATTGATTTGTAGAGGTTTTCTCGTCTATTGCAACATCTATGACTAGATTGACCTAGAAGGGTGCTCCGTTCAGGTGGACCAAAGAGTGAGGAGAGGTTTCAAAAGCTCTAGAGTGCTTTGACTACATCCCCAGTGTTGGTATTGCCTACTGATTCGGAGTCCTATGGTGTATTGTGATGCATCGTGCATTGGTATTTGCACAGTGTTGATGCAGAACAGTAGAGTGATTTCCTATGCATCTAGATAACTGCAGGTGCACGCGAATAATTATTCTGTCCACGACCTGGATTTAGAAGCTATTATTCATGCCTTGAAGATCTGGCGGCACTATTTGTATGGTGTCCCTTATGAGTTCTACGCCGATCACCAGAGTCTACAATATCTGTTTAAACATAAGGATCTTAACTTGCGGCAGCGGAGGTGGTTGGAGTTGCTTAAGGATTATGATATTACCGTTCTCTATCATACGGGGAAGGACAATGTGTTGACCGATGCCTTTAGTCGTAAGGCGGAGAGTTTGGGCAGCTTAGCATATCTACCGGTAGCAGAGAGGCCTTTAGCCTTGGATGTTCAGACCTAGGCCAACCAGTTTGTTAGATTGGATGTTTCCGTGCGGAGACGAGTTCTGGTTTTGTGTGTTTTCTTGGTCTTTTCTTTATGATCGTATCAGAGAGCATCAGTATGATGAACCCCCACCCCATCTACTTGTCCTTAAGGACACAGTTAACTACGGTGATGCCAAGGAAGTCACTATTGGAGATGACGATGTATTATAGATGCATGACATGCTATGTGTGCCCAATGTGGATGGTTTAAATGAGTTGATTCTCTAGGAGGCTCACAGTTTGCGACACTCCATTCACTCAGGTGCCACGAAAATGTATTAGGATTTTAGGCAGCACTATTGGTGGAGGCGGATGAAGAAGGACATAGTGGAAGATGTATCTCATTTCCTAAATTGTCAGTAGGTGAAGTATGAGCATTAGCGACCGAGTGGATTTCTTCAAAGTTAGAGATTCCAGAGTGGAAATGGAAGCAGATCACCATCGATTTTGTTGTTGGGCTCCCATGGACTCAGAGGAAGTTTGATGCGGTTTGGGTGATTGTGGATGGATTGACCAAGTCAGCTCATTTCATTCCTTTGGTTACTACTTAATCCTCGGAGCGGCTGGCTCAGGTTTACATTCGCGAGATTGTCAAGCTTCATGGCATACCAATATCTGTCATCTTTGACCGGGGTACGCAGTTTACATCACCGTTTTGGAGTGTTGTATAGCGTGAGTTGGGTACTCGGGTGGATTTGAGTACTACATTTCACCATGAGATGGACGGACAGTCCTAACACACTATTATGATATTGGAGGATATGATTCATGCGTGTGTGATAGATTTTGGGGGTGCTTAGGATAAGTTCTTAGTTTGCCTATAACAACAATTACCAGTCGCGCATTCAGATGGAACTGTATGAGGCTTTGTATGGTAGACGGTGCCGGTCTCTAGAGGGTTGGTTCTAGTCGGGTGAGGCGAGGCTATTGGGTACAGGCTTGCTGGATGCTTTTGAAAAGGTTAAATTGATTCAGGATCGACTCCGAATAGTCCAGTCCAGACAGAAGAGTTATGCGGATCGGAAGGCTCACGACGTTGCATTCATGATTGGGGAGCGAGTCTTGCTTCGGGATTCCCCCACGCAGGGTGTTATCAGGTTCAGAAAGAAGGTCAAGTGGAGCCCTGGGTATATTGAGCCTTTTGAGATTCTTGAGACGGTTGGAGGGGTGGCTTACAGGATCGCACTACCACCTAGTCGCACTTTATTTCATTCAGTGCTCCATGTTTTCATGCTCCAATAGTATCACGGCAATCCGTCCCATTTGTTAGACTTCAGGACAGCCCAGATGGACAAGGATCTATATTATGTGGATAAGCTAATGGCCATCTTGGTTAGACTGGTTCGAAAGTTGAGGTCGAAGAACATTGCTTCAGTAAAAGTTTGGTGGAGGGGTCAATTCGGTTGAGGAGGCGACTTGGGAGACCGAGCATGATATGCATAGCTGTTATCACCATTTTTTCACCACTTCAGGTATGTCTCTATACTCGTTCGAGGACGAACATTTGCTTAAGAGGGGGTATATGTAACGACCCGGCCAGTCATTTTGAGAGTTGTTGCCGGGTTCCCCCATTTATTGCTCATTTTGGTACTTTATATCTGTTAGATGACTTGTTGGGGTAGTCGGTTCAGGCCCGGTGAGATTTCGGATTGAATTGAGACACTTAGTCTCAATGTTGAAAGCATAAGTTGAAATGATTGACCAGATGTTAACTCATGAGTAGACAACTCCCAATGGAGTTTAAGGGTTTCGTTAGCTCCGTGGGGTGATTTTTGACTTAGGAGATTGTCCAGACTCTGATTTGGAGGCCCATAGTTGAATTAGGCTTGAAATGGAGAAAGTTGGATTTTTGAAAAGCTTAACTGGGAGTGGACTTTTGATATTGGGGTCGGATTCCGATTCTGGAAGTTCGAGTAGGTCTATAGTGTCAATTATGACTTGTGTGCAAAATTTTAGGTCAATTGGACTTGATTTAATAGGTTTGGGCATCAAGTTTAGAAGTTTTAAGTTTTAAAGTTCATTAGGCTATCGATATGCAATTCGTGTTTTTAGAATTATTAGATGTGATTTAGAAATTTGACTAAGTTCGTATGATCTTTTAGGACTAGTTGGTATATTTGGTTGAGGTCCTCGGTGTATTGGTAAAAAAGAGTCTCACACGTAAAGGCACGGAACAAAAAGGCACGGTTTGATGAAACTTCTAGTTCATCAGTCACGGGAAATTCAACCCAATCAAGATAAGGAATAGACACGGTTAGAGTGAATCCAGACAGAGCTACGGGCAGATTCGAGAATCTTCAATTAATGACCTTTACATTATGTAACCTTCACACAACAGTTACAGTTACCCTCTGTAACGCCTCATTAATGATTGATCATTGCAGGAATCATACATTATATCAAGAAATCCCCTATATAAGGGAAGGAAATGTAAACTATAAGGGACATCTGAACTTCGAATATAACATACTTTACTTTTCTGTGTATTACAATACTATCTCTTACTCGTTCTTCTTTATTTAATATTATTTCCTTGATTATCAGCAACCCGTGTTCATCCTAAAAATGGCTTTGGTCAAAGGATCTAATTCTTTAGTTAAACAAATTGGTTATGTTACCGGGAATCTAATAATCTTAGTTTGTTTTCCAATCGATATCCTTTAAACTATGTCGAACTCCAACGACAACAACAACAACCAGTAGAGGAATGGAACCCTAGTTCCATCACCTTGGGAAACCCCACGTGGTTCTAGGGAATCATCCCCGGAAAGATCTGATAACAATCGCAACAATAATGAGCAAACGATAGAACAAGATCGAATAAAGAAAATGATTGAAGAATACGTGGGACAAGCTTTGCAGGAGTTTGCAAGAGGATTACCAGCGGCACCACCAACACCGCTAACACCACCTCCAAATAATACAATCATTGTGGGAAATCCTCAGTCTGGGTGAGTAAACTCAGCAAGGGGCGACACTCTTAATGAATCTCTCAAAACGAGACCAGGTATGAATAATAACTCTGAATTACAAAATTTACTGCTAACCATGCAAAAGCAGATGAAGGAGAAAAACGATCGAATCGAGCAAATTCCTGGAGTTCCACCTATCATCAAAAACATTGATGTTGATAGATATTCTCAACAGCCTTGGAAACCAAGTGCAGCACCCTTGCCTATACCCAAAAAATTTAAAATGCCTGACGTTCCCAAATATGATGGAACAACTGACCCACGTGACCATGTGACTGCTTTTACCACTAGAGTAAAGGGAAATGACTTAACAAAGCAAGAGATTGAATCAGTCCTTGTCAAAAAATTCGGAGAAACACTCACCAAATGAGCTCTAACCTGGTATTCTCTTCTCCTTGAAAATTTTATCGATTCTTTTGCTGAACTTGCAAATTCATTCATAAAAGCACACTCTGGTGCATAAAAAGTTGAGAAAAGAATGGAAGACATATTCAAAATAAAGCAAGGAGACACGGAATTACTCCGTGAATTTGTCGATAGGTTCCAACGTGAAAGAATGCAATTACCTAGGGTTCCTGACAACTGGGCAGCTATGGCATTTGCAAGTAATTTAAATGACAAAAGCTCAGAAGCCACGAGGAGACTTAAAGAAAGTCTAAGAGAATTCCCTGGAATGATGTATATAACAGGTACAACACTAAACTTAGAATAGAAGAAGATATCATTGCTCGTTCGAGAGATGAAGATCATTCCAGATCCAGACATCCTGAAACAGAAAAAAGATCAGTTAAAAACAGGTACGATCCTTACTTAGGACCATCGGGACGTGAAACTCGTCCCAGGTTCGAAAAAATTAGGTCAGATTATAGACCACCCGGAAGAGGCGTGGGCTCATCCTCGTCCAGATCCAGAAAGGATCGAGATGAACGATCTAGAGGTAATTCCCGAATTGGGGATCATACCTTTAATGTAAGTACTCCCGAACTAGTTTCAATATTAAGAAATATGGGAGATAAGGTTAAATGGCCAAAAGAAATGCGGTCAAACCCAAATAAAAGGAATCCAGACTTTTGGTGTGAATTCCATAACGATCACGGACACAGGACTGCAGACTGTAGGTTTTTACAAGGTGAAATAGAACATTTATTAAAACATGGCTATTTAACGGAATTGTTTAGTGATAAAGGTAAACATGCATACATGAAGAATAGGCAGGAGCTCCCAAAGCCTCCTTCTCCAAAACGAACGGTCAATGTGATACATGGAGGAGAGGAAGTGAACGGAATAGCTTGCAAATTAACTTCGAAGGTCACAATCACCCACGGAAAGCGGATTCGATAAAATCCAAATGAAGATGAAATAACCTTCGATGAAGCAGATTTTGGCAGATTGATACTCCCTCATAATGATGCTCTGGTAATATCCTTACTCATTCATGATACTAACATTAAAAGAGTGTTGATTGATCCAGGTAGTTCAATCAATATTATCATGTTAAGAGTCGTGGAAGAAATGCTCATGGGAAATCAGGTGATCCCAAAGGCACGATCCATATCAGGGGTTTGATAACTCTACATTGATAACTAAAGGAGAAATTGAACTTAGCACTTACGCCGAGAGTATAACCAAAGACATCAAATTCCAAGTCATTGATACTGACATGACTTACAATGTAATTATGGGAAAGCCATGGATCCACGATATGAAAGCAATACCATCTACCTTGCAGCAGGTAATAAAATTCCCTTCAGAATGGGGAATCAGACAAATTAGAGGTGATCAAAGAACTTTTCGAAGTTTAAATTCAATGGCGCTATGCAACAAGAAAGTTACGAAAAAAATGGAAGATAGAGAAATCTTCCAAACAGATGTCACCGACCAAACAGGTACAAAAAATTACTAATCAAGCAAGTATGAAAGAAGTGAATATATTAACAGGTATAGGAAGAGATACCCACGAGATGAATCCATTGACTACGGAAGGCGCGGTGGATCACACAGATGTAGATTCTAGACCAGACGTCATTCATGAACCGGAGGAAGACGAACATATCAAAGCAACCATGAAAGAACTCAAAGTTGTTCCATTGTTTGATAAAAAACCTGAACAAAAAATGTATATAGGCACGAGGCTAAGCCCCGATCGAAAAGGTGCGTTAATTGACTATTTAAATGCTAATGCAGATTGTTTGTGTGGTCCCATTCAGATATGACATGTATTCCACCAGAAGTGATGACTCATAAACTAAATGAAGATCCATCCTTCGTACCTATTAAATAGAAAAAAAGAAAGCAAGGACCATTCAAGAACCAAATGATTGACGAAGAAGTTCAAAAACTCTTGAAAATAGGTTCGATATGGGAGGTAAAGTACCCTAACTGGTTAGCTAACACTGTGGTGGTAGCTAAAAAGAATGTCAAATGGAGGGTATGTGTAGATTATACTGATTTAAATAAAGCATGCCCCAAAGATTCATTCTCATTACCACATATAGATCAAATGATTGATGCCACTGCAGGTCATGAATTATTAAGCTTTCTAGATGCATATTCTGGTTATAATCAGATTAAAATGGATCCCTCAGATGAGGAAAAACCCTCCTTCATTACGAACATGGGGACTTACTGTTATAAAGTCATGCCTTTTGGATTGAAAAATGCTGGAGCCACCTATTAAAGGTTAACTAAAATGTTCCAAGAACATCTAGGAAAAACGATGGAAGTCTATAATGATGATATGTTGGTAAAATCAACAAAAGCGGAAGACCATTTCCAGCATCTCTCTACTACTTTTGATATTTTACGCAGGTATAATATGAAGCTAAATCTAGAAAAATGCGTTTTTGGAGTACAATCAGGTAAATTTTTGGGTTTCCTTGTATCGAACAGAGGAATAGAGGTAAATCCCACTCAAATTTAAGCTATAGAAGAAATACCTGATATTTTAACAAATAAAAAAAAATTTCAAAGGCTAACGGGGAGAATAGCAGCTTTGGAAAGATTTATTTCTAAATCTTCCGAAAAAAGTTCTAAAATGTTTTCAGTTCTTAAAAAGCATAATCAGTTCGAATGGACTGAAGAATGTCAACAAGCCCTCAAGAATCTAAATATTTATCTATCAAAACCACCGCTGCTTTCAAAGCCAAAAGAAGGTGAAAGATTGTATATCTACCTAGTTGTTTCAGAAATCACTGTAAGTGCAGTACTGGTAAGAGAAGAAAAAGATAAGCAATCACCCATTTACTATGTAAGTAAAACTTTACTAGATGCTGAAACTAGATATCCACATCTAAAGAAGTTAGCCTTGGCTTTAATAGTGGCATCAAGAAAATTACGCCCTTATTTTCAATGTCATCCAATCACTGTCGTGACTTCATATCCTTTAAAAAATATTTTACATAAGCAAGAACTGTCAGGAAGGTTAGCCAAATGGGTCATAGAATTAAATGAGCATGAAATAATATATCGGCCTAGAACAACAATAATCTCAAATATTAGCTGATTTTGTTGTTGACTTTAGCAACAACATTGCCCCTGAGGTAGAAAAAGAGTTACAACTCTTTAACGGGGTTAATCCGGGTCAATGGACCCTATTTACTGATGGTTCTTCCAATGTAAAAGGTGCTGGCATAGGCATAGTCTTGATATCACCCACGGGTGAAAAAACGCGGCAAGCTATTAAATGTTATCCTATAACTAACAATGAAGCACAATACGAAGCTGTCATTGCAGGACTAAAATTCACACGAGAACTCTCGATCGAACAGATCATAATCAACAACGACTCCCAATTGGTAGCAAACCAAATGCAGGGGACTTACATTGCTCGAGAGACTCGGATGCAACAGTATCTAGAAAAGGCATGAGAGCTCGTGAAACAATTCAAAACATGGAAGGTAGTACAAATACCTAGAGAAGAAAATGCAGAGGCAGATGCATTAGCCAACCTCGCAGCAGTCATAGAAGTAACAAATAAAGACAACGCAATTATCGTCCATCGATTCCATTCAACAATTGACCAGGATAGAAATGAGGTAACTTTCAATAACTTAACCTGGGATTGGAGAAACGAGATTCTTAATTTTTTGCAGAATGGAACCGTACCTGAAGACAAGAAAACAACTCGAGCACTTTGCCGGAAAGCTGCACGATACTGCCTCATTCGCAATACATTATATCGCAAGATGTTTGGAGGACCCTTAGCTAAATTCCTCGGACCTAATCAAATGGAGTTCGTGATGGAAGAAGTCCATGAAGGACATTGTGGGAATCATTCATAAGCCAGATCCTTGGTAAAAACCTTAATCAGAGGCGGGTACTATTGGCCTAAAATGAAAGAAGACGTGGAAAACTTCGTATCAAAATGCGACAGATGCCAAAGGTACGCCAATAACATGCATTGACCAGCGGAATTATTACATCCAATTATATCCCCATGGACCTTCATGAAATAGGTCATGGATATAGTAGGACTTTTTCCCCCGGCTAAAGGACATGTGCGGTTTTTTCTCGTACTTACCGATTATTTCACAAAATGGGTAGAAGTAGAAGCATTCAAACAGGTGCGGGAAAAGGAAGTTAAAAGCTTCTTATGGCGAAACATAATATGCCGCTTTGGGATACCGAAGGAGATAGGGTGTGATAATGGCCCACAATTCATAGGCTCTCAAATCACAGAATTCTTTGAAAGTTGGCAAATTAAACGGATCACTTCAACACCATATCACCCCGTGGCTAATGGTCAAGCTGAGTCAACAAATAAAATCATCATCAACAACATAAAGAAGCGGTTAGATAAAGCCAAAAGAAATTGGCCTGATGAATTACCCCCGGTAATATGGTCATACAGAACAACATAAAAAATAGCTACGGGAGAAACTCCCTTCGCACTTTTTTATGGCTCAGAAGCCTTAATACCCGTAGAGATTGGCGAACCAAGCATAAGGGTTATAACAGCCACGGTAGAAACAAACGATGATGAATTGAGAACTAATCTGGATCTGCTCGAACCACGAAGGGAAGTAGCATTAATACGGATGGCAGCTCAAAATCAAATCATAGAGCGATACTACAACCGTAAAGCTCATCTCAGATACTTCAAGATTGGGGACTTCGTACTCAAAAAAGTCCTTCAATAAACAAAAGAAGCAGGTGCAGGAAAGCTATCCAAATTGGGAAGGACCTTACAGAGTCTGAGGCATAGCTGGGAAGGGCGCCTATGAGTTGGAAGCCATGGACGGTAAAATTCTACCAACAAGCTGGAAAGACATCCACTTGAAGAAGTAGTACTTGGAAAAGAAGTATCGTCGGTCAGGTATCACACGTTCGATTTTATTTTTGAACATTTAAAATTTTACTAACTTTTTTAGATGATAGGCATAAAGATAACCCATAACCAGATGATGATATTAGACCTGCAAAGATGCGAGGAAATAACACAATTCCCAGTCTAGCGTTATACTTTCTGATGAACGTTTTAAAGGGTTAAGCAATCATCATCTAAAAAATTATATACCTTCGAGTCCTGCACGTTTTTCCTTTTCAGGAAAAGTAACGCAAAGAAGGAATAATCAAGTGCTCAAGATTTCATTATTCAAAGCTCAAACACTTGGGGGACTATACAATTGGAAGGCTAAGACGAAGCAAAGAAGACTGTCAAAAGTCAAAGCTCGAGCCTGAAGATCCATTTACCCAGCAAGTCAAGTGATACGAGCAAAATTGAAAGAACTGAAGACTCCTGTATAAAGCCTAAAATTCAAAAACCTCCGAACCATGTTCAGGTTAAAAGGAAAAGTATTATCTACGAGGAAGAAATGTACATCTTTACACTTATTCAAAATTGTTGTAACAAGAACGGTTAGGGGTAAAAGATCATCATCGTTGTATTTATTCAAAAACTATTGTAATGAAAAACAGTTACGAAATCTTTGTACTCATATAGAAAACTGTTATCAAATAAAATAGTTACAGATGAAAGATCAAAATCCTTGTATTTGTTCAGAAGACTATTATCAATTAAAACAATTACGGATAAAAAAACATTTCCCTCGTACTTATTAAAAACTGTTGTTAACAAAAATAGTTACGGGTGAAAGCCCTAATCATTATAAAAACTGTTACTAATGAAAAACAGTTGTTTCCTTGTATTGATTCGAAAAAACTGTTACCTATGAAAAACAGTTACAAGATACAAGTGGATCAAATCTGTTAAATAAAAATAATTGCAACATGAGTCTTAGATGATAATCGAAACACATGTAAAATGTCGTGGAAGTTCAAACCAAAAACTTCCCTCAGAAACATTCTTAAACATGTGAAAAATTCCTATCACTCTATTGCATTACTATGAAGTTGAGACGTCTTCTTCACTAAGTATCAATAAAAAAGGGCCATATTTCATAAATAAAGCCTATTATAAACAAGGCTTATATTTTGTATAAACACCGTGCCTACTATGAAAAGGTTCGAGTGACTTTTAGCATTTTCATGCGAAAGTTCAGAGGTAAAAATAAAAACCTCAAAAATCGAAACATGCAAAAGACTTAAGAGTGAAACAGAAACTCAAAATAGAAAAGTCATATTTTGCATACCAAAAAAGCGGCTAAGTAAGAACTAAGTACTAACTAGTACTTAGCCGCATATAATATTTACATTTTTTATGCCCCTAAGTTGTCAGTTTGGGACTTTAAAAAGATCCAAATTTACCCCCGATGGAGCTGGGGGTAACCACCAATCCAAAAAAAAGAAAAGAAGAGTGAACCAAAGCTTTAATCTTCTTGAGGAGGAGGATTCACTTCTTCATCGGTAGGAGGAACGGGAGCAACTTGGGACAGAGAGGCATGAGCGGCAGAAGTCTCACTATCAGGTGAAGAGAGGTTAAGACCTTGTTGAGCCTTTTCCATGGCTTTCTTGGTTTTAGGTATTTCAGCGTTAAGGTCGAAACCCTTTTGACTCATTTCCGTCAATGTGTCAAGGCGAGAATTCATATATGCCCAGCTCACATCAACAGCAGACGCCTCTTCGAGATCCTCATAATCCCTTGCCCAAACTTGAAGCTCTGCCTTTAGCCCATCCTTCTCCGCTTCAGCAGCTTCATGGGAAGCTCTCAAAGGCACAATTGACTCCTCCAGAGTTTGAACTCGATCTAATGCAATACACAATTCTTCTTGGGTCCGGGAGAGTGATTGCACGAGCTTACCAGAATATTCCTCCTTTTGCCCTAGAAAATCCTTCAAGTTCCTAATCTCCTCCGAGGCTTGAGACAATTGTTTAGCAAATGAGGATCCAAAATGCTCTTATCCTTATCAGCTTCACTTGAAGAAGCCTTCTCCACCGCCAGTTCCGCTGCCATAATCCTCATCTGAAGCTTCAAGGTACTTC
This sequence comes from Nicotiana knightiana, assembly GCA_005239525.1. Lineage (NCBI taxonomy): Eukaryota > Viridiplantae > Streptophyta > Magnoliopsida > Solanales > Solanaceae > Nicotiana > Nicotiana knightiana. The sequence continues at coordinate 13,159 of MDKJ01102944.1, read as the reverse complement.
TTTCCTCCTCTGAGGCATCCATATAAATTCTTAAACTGACATACTGTGCCTTCAAGTTACCAATATCCGCCTGCAACTCTTTTGCCTCTTGATCTGAATTCGAGATCCTCTTCATAAGCTCCATACCAATAAGGTTGATCTACAAGAGGCAAACCAATTAGATATAATAAATTATTTAGACATGGTAAAGTTCATATATGGAAATAGAATTGCACCCTACCTTCAAGGAGGTATGCACCACTTCATTGGCCCATGTAAGAGCTGTGTGGCTGGCCAGCTTAGTTTTCTTCGTAGGACCTATCAAAGGTTTAATCCATACGTGAGGTTCACCCGTCTTCTTGAAAAGACATCCTCCCGCTGGAACTTCTATTATGACCCTCAGCATCTCCCTGCTGGAAGATCCTACTTCCCTAATGGAAGGCATGAAAGCAGGCACGGAGGGAATATCAACAGGCACAGAGGATTGAGGAACTGAAGAAGCTGCGGGCAAAGCAGCGGGCACGGAGGATTGAAGAATTGAGGAAACCACGAGCGAAGAAACAATAGAGGTCGTAATAGCTAAAGGAGCGAAGGAGACACGGGGAGCCGATGAAACAACTTCTCTCAAAGAATTAGGAAAAACAGCAGCCAAGGGAACATCATCAGAGGCAAGGTCGAAACCTTCATGGAACAAGTACTCAACAGAATCATGAACAGGGGACTGTGAAATATCTTCAGAAGATGAGGGTCTAACTACAGACACGGAAGGCAAAGCCAAGAGTGTAGACTCATCATCCAAAACCACCCGCCGTCTCCGTGACCTGTGCACCAAAGCACCCTCTTCTTCTTCTTCTTCTTCTTCTTCTTCTTCTTCTTCTTCTTCTTCTTCTGCGGAATGAGACTCACCAACCTTCCTCTTCGAGGAAGACGAACCAACAAGAATCTCTTGGGCCTGGGCTAGAGACATCTTCGGAACAGATGTAGCAGATACCCCACGGGCAGAAAATCCTATCAAAAAAGGGAAAAGTTAAGCAAGAAGAAAAAAGGCTCGAGTAAGAAAAGAAGTAAAAACAAAAGCCTCACTTACCGTGAATCTTCACTTTCCAACCGTACCTCCCAGAGAGGTACTTCCAAGATCTTTCTTCCGAAGGAGCAATAGACAACAATCTTTCTACCCAATCACGAATACTGGAGACATTCTCTACAGTACCCATGATTGCTGAAAATAGAAGAAATAGATACGGTGTTAATAAAACACCTCACATCAAAAAAGAAGAAAAAATAAATAGATGAGAGATAAAATATACTCACGTGCACGTTTCCACTTCTCAGGGAAGGGAAGATTTTCTTCACCCCCTAAACCAGCAGTGGGCACAGCGACATACCGGAGGTACCAACCTCTATCCTTATCATCTCCGAGGGTTACCAACATTCTTTTACTCCGAGAAGCTAGAGTAAAAACCCCTTGACGAAATAGGGCAAGAGAGTAGAGATGAATGAGATGACTAAAAGTAAAAGGAACCAAGGCCGAAGAAGCAAAACTCCTAAGACATGCGATTACTAGCCACACAAGCGGACCAACTTGTCCTAAGCAGATATTGAAGAAACGGCAAAACTCGATTATGACTGGATCAATGGAAGGTCTAAACCCTAAAGTAAAAGGTTACGTATAAACAAAAGAATATCCTGTCTTATAAGACATAATTCTTTTATTACTATTAGGAATGTGGACAGGGAAATCAGACTGCCAAAAACACTCCCTACGAACGAAGGAAATCTTACCTTTAGTAATAAGGGTTGGGTATCTCTCGACACTATCAAGGGAAGAAGATTGATCCACAAGAACTTGATTGTACCTAGTAAAGACAAATTCAGCCGGAATAATCTCATCAACTCTGGGTTCGCGAAGATGTTCATCTCTACCTCTAGACAAAGAACGGGAAGCCCTAGCCCTAGGAGAAACTAAGGACCTAGCAGAAGCAGGGGAGATTATTTGAGAGGAAGAATAGCCTCTCGAAGGAGTGTATCCTAGACTCCTTAGTCTGCCACCCGTCCGACTCCTAGTCGGAGAAGAAGAAGGTGTTATGTTCTCTACATCTATTACTTTTTTGGGCTGATTTGAAGAAGACATGTTTACAAAGGCAAGGAAAAATTCTTTACAAGTAAAAGAGACAAAGTGTTTCGTGAAAGTAAAGAAAAGAAGAAGGGTGTTTATACTTAAGGGCAACGGTCAAATATGGCAAAAAATAATGATGAAAAGTCATAATGGAAGGTGTCACTTCGGGATTGACGCAGCCGCAAAAAGCCCTAAAAAACGCCAAATAATTGCAAGACCAATACGAGAAGGACACGTGGTATGGGCATTAAATAGAAGTGACAAACGACGCCTATCTTGATAGAAGGATACAACGTTTCGAGGAATAGCGGTGGCAGAATATTCTCGCCATAAATGTGTATCCACTTACCAAATATTAATTGATAAATATATGATAAGTGGGGGGACTATCTGTATTGGTAAAAAAAGTCTCACACGTAAGCTGACCCTTAACAACTCAACTAGTTACGTGGATCAAGGAAGACGTGACAGCTGGATACGATTTTATAAAACGGCACTGAACAAAGAGTCACGGTTTGATGAACCTTCGAGTTCATTAGTCACGGGAAATACAACCCAATCAAGATAAGGAATAGACACGGTCAGAGTGAATCCGGACAGAGCTACGGGCAGATTCGAGAATCTTCAATTAATGACCTTTACGTTATGTAACTTTCACACAACAGTTACGGTTACCCTTTGTAACGCCTCATTAATGTAATAATTAGCCATTAATGATTGATCATTGCAAGAATCATACGTTATATCAAGAAACCCCCTATATAAGGGAAGAAAATGTAACCTATAAGGGACACCTGAACTTCAAACATAACCTACTTTACTTTTCTGTGTATCACAATACTATCTCTTACTCGTTCTTCTTTATTTAATATTATTTCCTTGATTATCAGTAACCCGTGTTCATCCTAAAAATAGCTTTGGTCAAAGGATCTAATTCTTTGGTTAAACACCGGAGGCCTCGGGTGGACTTTGGATGGTTAACACATCAAATTTGGACTTGTGAGAATGGATGAAGGCACCAGTTCTGGTGCAATCGCACATGCGCAAGATTGACCGTAGGTCTCAGCTCGCAAAAGCGAGCAGGCGATCGCAAATGCGAAAATGATGGGGATGGCCAGTGGTCGCAGATGCGATGTGAAGACCGCAAAAGTGGAGTCGCTTCTACAGAGGAATGAGCGCAGAAGCAGAAAGGCCTGGGAGGTCTGTTGATCACAGAAGCGGACATGGTCCGCATGAGCGCATACGCAGAAACGTCCCTTGGCTGCTGAAGCAGAAGCGCATATGCGCATTTGGGTCCGCTGAAGCGGACGTGCCTGGACTAAGTTAGAATCGCATCTGCGATGGAAATTTCGCAGGTGCGGAACCACAGATGTGGCTGTGGACTCGCAGAAGTGATTTTGTTGGACAGAAAAGGGCCAATTCCGAGGGTTTAATTTCATTCTCCATTTTTAAACCTAGAGAGCTTGGATTGAGGCAATATTTTGAGGGTTTTTAGAGGAAACATTTGATAAGGGTTATTGACTTGTTTTTGATTAATTTCCATTAATATATCATTTATTCTTCATTTAATTTAGGATTTGGTATGAGAAATTGTGAAAAAGGTGGAAAAATCCTTACGTTGAATTATGAGGTTTTGATCGGGAATTTTGTGTCGGATTTGAGTAATCTTGGTATGGGTGAACTCGATATCGAATGGGTGTTCGTATTTTGTGACTTTTACCCAATTTCGAGACGTGTGCATGGGTCGACTTTTGGGTCAAATTTACAATTATTTGCTTAAGTTGTTGTTTCATTATTTGAGTTAGCTTCTTGTAGTTATATATATAGTATGTAATTGTTTTGGCTAGATTCGAGCCGATCGGAGTTCGAAAATCGAGGGGAAGGCATTCTTATTGACTGATTGAGCTTTTGAGGTAAGTGACTTTTCTAGCCTTGGGGGGGGGGGGGGGGGGAATCCCCATAGGATTTGGTACTGTTGTAACTATCTGTGATATGTTAGTCGTGTACGCGAGGTGACAAGTGCGTACATAGGCTAAAATGTGGAAAATTTTGGTTCTTGCTGAGTAGTCTTCTTTTAATTTTCATGTCCGAGTTGCCTTAGCATGTCTAGTTATCTTATTTTGCCTATCGCATGTCTACGTGTCTTAAGTCTTACTTGCAATTTTTGCAACATGCATAGTTGAATTACCTGCTTCCTTGATGTTGTATTCAGTCTTTAGCTGTAGGATTTCTTGCTGTAAATTCGTTGTTCCATAAGTTATGAGTTGCATATTTACTTTTGGGACTACGAGGCGGTACCTTGGGAGCTCCCCGTAGCATATATACTTTTGGGACTACGAGGCGGTACCTCCGGAGCTCCCCTGTTGCATATATACTTTCGGTACTACGAAATGGTACCTCTGGAGTTCCTCTATTGTGTATATACATTTGGGACTACGAGGCGGTATATCAGGAGTGTCCCTATTATTTACCTCTATTTGTTGTGTGTCGCGCCCCTCTTTCTCGCGAATCGGGTTTAGACATATGACAACTCTTTTAAAGAAGTATTAAAAGAGGAGAGTTGCCACCTAACGGTTTTTAAGGTGCGTTAGGGCACCTATTTGCAAGTGACTCAGGTGCAACTAGTTTGCATCACCAAAGATCGTGTAAGGGATCAAAATTACATCGAAGAGAAGATGTTAGGCACTCTTAGAGGTCCACAACTGTAGGTCCCGGCAGAACTTGAATTATATGAATTACTCAGATAACAAAGATATAGAGAGAACGAAGTTTGAGAATTTTATTTATAAAAAGACTTTGAATAAATGAGTACAAACACCTGATTCGAAATAAAAAAAAGGAAATAAGTGGAGGGGGGTCCTAAGTTTTTTAGCCGAAAGGATCACCCTGTGCAACATAAATAATATTTCGTAACTCCCTCGAGATGGGGCGTTACTCATATTATTCGGTGGGCACAGACCATCATCTCCTGCTACCCAATTATTATCTTTAAGTTGTTACCTAGAACGCACTAATTCAATTATAAATCGTACTTTATTCGTGCACTACCCATCCCATACCAGTGGTCCATGAGGCATTGGACCTCTATTTTGGGTGGTTCTAGACCTCACTTAGGTTGCTCAGAAAATGTCAAAACTAGGCGACATAAAAACACGTTGGACTTCACATATATGCAATTAAAGGCTCAAGTTAGCCTCCACACTCAAACAACAAATGCATGCGAAACAGGTTTTCATGTTAGGCGGTTCAGGATTAAGGAACTTAAATCCCTATAGACATGATTTCTATGCGATAAGACATCAAGGCATACAAGATGTTTTGGGAACCAACGTTATTCATAGACAAGGTTGTGTAGGTTGTTGCTCACTGATTATTGAGATAACAGATTCCTAGTTATTAGTCATGTAGATGTTGCGCCTAGGTGATTTATGTAATAAAGACAATGAAATCTATCGAGAGAAACCCAGAATTACTCATGTTCTTGATAATGGCGTAAGTGAGCGATGAACAATGTTGAGAGGGGGCGTCATTAACAGTTATTAAGGCGAACTATAGACAGATTTCTAATGGTTAGCACTTGAGGACCTGATATTATTGTTATATATTAACCTTATAGGTAGGTGTTCTAGGTGAACAATGTGTTGCAATATCAAATGAAATGATTAGAGTCCTATAGGCATGATCCCTAGTGGATATGCTGCAGCAATGCAAATTAAAGAAAAGTTCAACGATATTTATTTCCTACGGGCAGGTTTTCTAACAACATGTAGCAATAAACATATTGAAGCATTTGAGCTCATGCTTTGCTAGTAGACAAGTAGTGCAAATATGTGATTTTCCTAATGGCATGATTTCCATAGTATGCATAGAGAATGAACGACATAAAGCAAGCACATCATTCAATCCTATAAGCATGTTATCTAACCCTCACATATTAATATTAAAATCTACCCCATTCCCTTTTACTAATAACCCCAGATGTTTATACAAGGATTATTACAAGCCCAATAATGAGTAAAGTAACAATATTATATAACGATGAACATGCCTATAGCAGGCCCAAATAAAATAACTGAATACCCTGCCTTACTGGGACTTCACTATCTTTGACATACCATACTTAGGCCTTCACAATGAACCACGTTCAATACACGATCACGGGTCCATAGAAGAGTCCAGACCCCTTTCAACGTGCCACAACACCAAGTGTTGCGTCACTTGGAACAACCAATACAGATACACAGTACATGATATGGAAGTAGAGTTGGGGACAATTTTGGAGGTTGAGGGAATGACAAGGACCAAGCCCTAGTGTGCCAGAGTTCACTTGGGTCTCAATTGGACCCCGAGAAGTAAGGTTGTGCACGGATCGGATCGGATCGGATCACATTTGGCACATTTCAGATTCAGGTTTCGAATTTCGGATTCTAGAAAATGCAATCTGAATCCGATCCGAATTATATCGGATCAGATTCAGATTTTAAAGTTTGGATTGGATCGAATTTCGGATCGTATTATTATTCCTCAATGTTGCAAATTAATATGTATATTTTCTTTGTAAAAGAGGCAATGCATTAACAAAAATTCATATTTATACAATTGTGAGAGTACTATGATGCCAATATACCTAAATCTAGCAATTGTAAAGGTAATAACTTGGAGGAAGATGTAAAGGAAGTACTGACTATCCGAAAGTAAAGTGTAGTATTTATACATTGCCTAATAAATTCTGATTTTGGATCGGATCGGATTAAAATGTACCAATACGAATCCGATCTGAAATCTGAAATTTTAATAAACACAATCCAAAATCCGAAGTTGAATGGATCGGTTTGAATTTCGGATACCCGATCCAAATGAACAGCCCTACCGAGCAGTGCTCACACTAGGGAGGCCAACAATGGAACCTAGATAGCCTTGACTTTCAGCCGGTTAAGAATGGAAATTTAGAATATCAGAGTAGCAAGCAAGGAGAGCGGACATTGATAGAGGGACATAGATCAAGTAATACACCCAAATGAGCATATAGAGTAACTGGTCAAGCACGCCAGTAGGTTCAGCAAGGTTTACATAGCAAAGTACCACATAGACAACCTCATAAGACTTGGGAGAAGAAAACAGGTTTGAAGACATACATAGGTTATCATGTATAGATGCATGAAGTTGAACTAGTTGAAACCTAAAGGTCTAAATTAAGTTAAGTATTAACCTAATGCCATATTAATCAGTACTTAGACATGATGGAGGGATACACACATTGTGATAATCACTTAAAGGATAGGGTGACAAATGAACCAAGGCATACTGGGATACTATATTAGTATAGGAGCAAAGTCATAGTTAATAGAATACATAGAGTATTTATCTTTTAAAAATCAGGAAAACATGAACATGTTTAAAGGAGACTTTAAAACAACATTCTATAGAGTTGGGATTAATACACAAAGGGCAATCCAATATACACATGACTTAGCACTAAAGGGTTCATTCAAGTGGGGGGTGGTTCCTATAGAGTTGTGGTAGTACCCTAAAACAGATTATGAAGAAATTTTTATAACTAACAACATACAGTCCAAGTAATCAGACTCATATCAACATGGACCTTCATTGAAATTCAAAACTAAACATGCTCAGATGCTAAATGGTACATAACTCGTTCCAGAAACAACAAATCACATGAGTGCAAGTCATAGAGAAGAGTGTGTATTAGCATAACACAAACATTAAATTATCTCATGCGTTTAATTATCACAGAATGTCATCAAAGTATTGAACATTATCATATTTAAATCATGCTCATGCAATTCAAATACATATGCAGAAAGAAAGAAAGAAATTGAACATTACAAAGGTTTAAAACACTAACCAGTAGCATAATCAAAAGAGTAAAGAGCGTAATAGAAAACCCCCAAGTTCCCGATGCTTTAGAGTTCACAAGAGCCTCGAGGATGGGATCCGAGCAGTGCTTGCACCAGAGGAGGTTGTGTAGTGTCCTTGGCTTTCAGTCGTCCCTAAATTCAATGATTCTAGAGAATGTGCGAGTGTAACATTTAGTGAGTGAAATAGAGAGGAGAGTAGTGAGAACAATAACAGGGATAAGGAGATTCAAAAGTCTATACAAGGGGTTTTAGGGGAGGGGTTTATCTAGTAGAAAATTTAACACAAAAAAATAGGGAGACGCGGTAAATAAAACATAGAATAGGGAAAATATGGCATGCTGGAATTAATTAGAATCAGTTTTAGGGCAAATAACACATAGAATAAGGAAATACAATAGGTTGAACAGAGAATAGGGAAAATATAGCAAACGAGAACCAATTAGTGTCAACCTTAGGGCATATAACACATAAAATAAGGAGGTACAGTAGATTAAACAAAAATAAAGAGAATATTAGTCAAACACAAGAAAGGGAAGAATATCAATCGAAAATCAGTAAAGAAAAAGGGAAAATCTCAAACATGTATATGGATGAAAGATTGTCCAGATCTTCACAGAACCAAAGCAAATCAGCCCGTTCTTGAGAAGTAGTTCTTGCCAAAAATAGGGCAAAAACTAAGTAATACCATAAACATGCATGTAAAAGTAGAGTATCACAAAATAGGTAAGTAGATCATGGATTGATTGCATGTTTGAGTTAGAATCGGAAAGGTTAGGGTTACGACGCCTAGGGCGTAATGCGGCGGATGGGTAACGGGAAATGGGTTAGGGTTTTGGGTGAAAGGGGGTAATTAAAAGGGGTTGGATTATTGTGGGTTGTTGATCACTCGAGATCAACGGCCAGGATATTAAGGGGGATCAGACGGGTTATTTGGAGTGGGTTGCCGACCGTGTATTTTAAAATGGGTAGTTTAGTTTTGGGCCTGGGGTAATTGGGCTAAGGTTTGGGGGTTTTGGGTCCGAAAATATGTAAGAAATTGGGCTATTATTTACATACCCCAAAATTTATCAAAATTATTTATAAAAATACTTAATAAATGAATGAAAATATTATTCATGCACTGAAATGCTTAAAATGATAAATTTGTATTATAAAAATATAAATATACTATTTTGACATAAATAATATAGAATAAAGAGCCTTAATGTATGAATATAGGCCATTATTGCAAAATTAGATAAATAGCTTGAAAACTGCCAATGTAATTGTATGTAATGAAATAAAATGGTTGAATCATATCTTATAGGTGCAAAATAATTATTTTAGGTAACTAAGCCATCACTAAATAATTTAAAAGGATAATTACTAGATATTTATATATAATTTAAATATAAGAAAATTAATTTAAAGCTCTAAAATTATGGAAAATTATAGAAAAAACTTGTATAGGTTTGTAAACTAAATAATGATGCAAATATGCTATTTTAAAAGTATATATGTATTTTGAAAAATATGAGGGCAAAATTGGGTATCAACACTGTGTTGTTACCCTTTTGTAATTTCTCTTTGTTTAATTTCCAGTCAAATCATTATATTATTATATCTTCTGCCTTGTTTCCTTTTTATTCCAGTAAGGCCTTGACCTCACCTCGTCACTACTCTACCGAGGCTAGGCTTGGCACTTACTGGGTACCGTTGTGGTGAACTCATGCTACTCTTCTCCACATTTTTGTGCAGATCCATGTTCTTCCTACCATGCCAGATACCAGTGAGGTAGCTTGTATGTGGAAACTTCAAGGTACATCTGCCAGCGTCTGCTGACCCCTGAGTTACCCTTATTCCTTATTATGTTGTTTTTCCTTATTCTCTTTAGACTCTGATGTATAAAGACACTTAGCATTTCATTTAGAAGCTTGTGACTTATTTCTACCGGATTTTGGGAGTTGTAACTATTTTAATCGTGATTTGATTTATTTTCTATGTTGAGATTTGAGTTTCAGTTTATTATTCTGCTATTATGCATAATTATTAGGCTTACCTAGTCTTAAGACTAGGTGCCATCACGACATGCTACGGTGGGAAAATTGGAGTTGTGACACCTCCATCCAAACAACTTCATATGAAGCTCTGTAGGCAACCCCCACCACTACATTTACCATATATGGAGGGTGAACAAGAGGTAGTAGAGGTGGACAAGATCTTAACCACCAGGAAATTGAAATTACAATTGTTGAAGCTCCACCTGATTAGGTCACAACAGAGGATGGTAGATCAAGAAAACAAGAGTACAACTAGGCAATTCCAGGTAGAGGAATGAGTTTACTTGAAGATACAACCATAAGGCAATTATCTGTCAAGCATGCATTATAACAAACTCTCCTCCAAATACTATGGCCCATATCAAATCCTCCAAAGGAGTGGTAATGTTGCTTACAAGCTAGCTTTGCCACACCAACTACTCATACATCCTTCCTTCCATGTTTCCCTCCTTAAGCCCTGCTATGAAGTTCCAAATTTCATAAATCATCCTCCAGTTTTAGACTTGTCCAGCCCCAATTTTCCATATCAAGAAAAGATCTTAGAGTGAAGGTTGATACAAAAGGGTAACAAAATTGTGGTCTAATTTTTAATCCAGTGGGAGCACTTACCATAAGACTAGGCAACATGGGAAGCTTCCAATGCATTAAAAGTCATATTTCCAGCTTTCATTTCTTGAGATAAAGGAATTTGTTTGGGGGGGGGGGGGAGGGGGGGGGGGGGGGGGGGGAGAGGGGGCGATGATCTGAGTTGTGCATATCTGCGGGAAGTAGTATGTTATGCTTTATTAGTAGCAAGGAATAAGTGGTTAAGTTAGTTGTATAGTTAAGGAGTTTGACAATTTTGTCCTTACCCATTTATTCTTAAGTCTATTAGTTTTATCATTTTACATTTTAGTCCATCTTCTTAGTGAGGAGATATATGTATCAGATCGAGCTCAATTGAAATGATCGAAGAATGAATTATGCTATCTTCTCTTATTAGTTTTTCCTTAATTTTTTACCTATTATTCTTAAGTTATATCGGTTGTTACGAAAGCGAAAATTCGGAGGGAGAAAAGCTAGCTACGGATAAACTAAGCTAAGAAAAGAGAGGAAACTATGGCAAAAATTGATAAATGTTTTTATTCATGCCTTCATATTAATACAAAGCAGAATATAAAGAAGCCTTAACAAAGACATGAGTCTAAATTAAACTATTAAAATAGTAATGGGGAAACTGTGTAATTAGAGAAGCTGAAAGGATCAAAATTCAAAGAATGAAAATTGTATGACTCTTCTAATTTAAATCATCTCAGATCTTTTTCCTTTAAATCACCTTGTCCTTACGGGTGACATTGCCACTAAGATCACCAATTATAAGATATCTCCCTAAACTAGAAGATCAAGAATTTTAGCAGTAATAGACATAAAAGATCCTCCTAACATCAGGAATAACACTCTTTTTCAATAATGTATCGGCATCGGGAAATGGGGAACAAGATTTCTCATAAATTTTTCTCTAAAAAAACTTCAGAAAGAACTCCACCCTTGAGCCAATATATTTGGTATCCGTTGAAGTTGATTGAATGATAATTTGCAACCCATTATCATAACAAACACTTCTGTGTCTGAGCACACTAATATAACAAAGTTTATTAACTAACCTGAGCTAGTGGAAAGCTGAAAACCCTTCTACGAGAGCAAAAATTGAAATTTGGCATTCAACACAAAGTCATCATGATGCACTTGAATATAATGTGTATCTCGTAGCCTCCACTTAAGTTTATCTGTCAAAAAGGCATAGGCAAACAAAATGCACCAAGTGAAAGATAGAACGACACTACAATTATTCCTCCACCATTTCCGCAATACAACCATGATTTTTCAATCGTAGGCATCACATTAGTAACTCGATTCTGCATAACTATTTCCTCCAAGGACAAATATGGTTGTTTGGTCAGAGTCAAAAGCTAGAGTGGTTTTTGAAAATAACAATGATTTCCTTCGAAATAGTAACATAAGGTGGTGGCTTATCACAAGAATAGCCTTACCGTCAACTTGCAAGACTTTATGCACCTGAGCTCTCTGTGAACAAAGTTCTTCACAGCTATCCACGAGGACCCCCATCCTGAAATAAAGCTTGATAATGTTCATCTTTCCAAGTGTCAAAAAAATAGAGTATAACTCCCTTAGAATTAAAAATTCCAACCGACCATGTAAGACTTTGGGCCAAAGGCACAAGACAGTTGAACGCTTTGTACACCCTTAATAAAGCTCCATTTAGTTACGTTAGTTTATCTAGCCATCATGTATTTCAAATTCACTTAAATCAAGACTATGGAATGATGTACACGTTGATATAATGATTCCTCTCATAATATTCTTGAGCTTCTGGTGCTTCCAAATGAGCATAGCACTCCCAACAATTCAAAGAAAGCAAGCAACTGTATAAATAATTCTAGAAGCCCACAATTATCCTTCATGATTCCCTTCATATTTGGCAGGACGAAGTTCATACGAACAGAGAGAATTTAGGATTGAAAGGAGCTGAAACCAGGAATTTAAAAAGGAAAATAAAAGATAAAACAACTTACTGTTTTCAATTGATAGTAATGTAACTGCATCTATATTTATGTAATTGGATGCTCCTGAACTCACATCAATTATTATTGTACCTCATTGACCAAATAGATAATATTTCTTGTTCTGACAGAATTGAGCAAAATATTTGAGCATCACAGTTACTACAACAACTAGGAGAAAGGTCCTCGAAGGTACACCCACTTTGCCACCAAGAGATTAATTCAAATATCTTTAGAGGATCTATGACAAAAGAATTCCTAATAGCTTCGTGTCATGACCCGCCATATTATCATGCCATGTGAAGCTTACATTGGAGGAATTCTATCATTTGTGAGAAGATTCTAGAGAAATATGGAGATTTCTCATGGAAAACCTTAGTATCCTATTAATTTTCTAGGAAAGTCCTTGGAATCTTCTAGGGCTTGTAGAATTCTAGAGAAATCCCTTTTCTTGTAAATATTAATGACCTGTGTAATAATTAATATTTATACACTAGCCCCTACGAGACTAGTATATAAATGGGGTCGTTGATGAGTGGCTAGAATTCATGATTTTAAGCATTATATACCTCGCATTTTATGAGC
>ML385621.1:0-26332 GCA_005239525.1 Nicotiana knightiana | reverse complement strand
GTAAAATTTTCTTGTTTAAAAATAATGCCCGAGTGAGTCCCCGAGTTGTTGTTATTGTGAAAAATTTTAAAACAGACCTACACTGAGTAAAAAGTACCCCGAGACTTAAAGAATGTCATTTTCTAGAAATTAGGTATTATGCGACGCACTATGCGATCGCACATCGTGTATGCGGACCGCATAATGGTCGCATACCTAGGCAGAATGCTTCCCCATTTGAAGTAAACTATGCGGTCCAGTATGCGATCGCATAACGTGTATGCGGACCGCATAATTGGTCGCATACCTGGGCAGTCTGTTCTGGATTTTTGGCCCATCTTGAGGGCCATTGTGCTGTCAGATCTGCGAACCGCATGTCAGGAATGCGATCGCATTCTTGACCGCATTCTTGTGTCGGGTCCTATTTTTCTAATTTTTAAAACCCGACCCCAGTTCATTAAAACACCCCTCCCCTTCACTTTTAACCATTTTCTGAACAAAATTCGAGAGAGGGGAGAGAGGGTTCTTGAGAGAGAAAGCTTCATCTTTACCAATTAGATTTTCAAAGTCACTCAGGCCTGGAAATTTTGGAGTAATCATCTTCTTCTTCATTCTAACAGGTAAGAATCCCCAAACCCCTTTCCATTAGTTTTCCGATTTTTAACAAAAGGCGGACTCTTATGAATTGATTCTTGAAAATATAAGTTTATACCACGCATAAATGATCATTTATGTCCATAATCTAGTAAGAGGAAGTGGGTTGGGCTAAAGTTCACAAATAAGGGGTTGGCAATCTAAAGGGGGAGTCACATAGCAGTTGATAAATGCTTTAAAAGGGTTCAAATTGCGTGCATGGTTTCCAATTCTGAGTTGAATATGTTTAACTGTGAACTAGATTGACGGTACTAGTCAGTCCGGTGATTTGTGAGTAAAAGTTGAAAAGGGATTTCAACCCCAGGTATGTATGGCTAACTTTAACCTTCGTAGAATCCTCTTGTCGGGTTCGAGTATGTGGTATGTGTACCTTGTTTGGAAATATGTGAATTGACTGTTCAAACGTGTTAAGACGTGAGGCTTTATTCTCTGATTCTTCCTGGTTGATTGTCATACTACTGTGCTGTATGAAGTTGTAAAAGGTGTGTGATGTGTAATGAACGAAAGATTGATAATGTGCTCAAATGTGGGAATGTGTAAAATAGTTGAAAGACATATGTGGGAAGTAATGAAAAAGAGTATTGTGAAACAATGTAACTGAATTGAGCGATTGTGGCGACACCGTGTTCATGAAATTACTACTTGATGAGAGTTATGGTGCCTTGGGCCCAAATACATAAATTGTTGATATGAACTTGTATTCCTTGAAGTGATGGTTTTTGTGATGTAATTGTTTGTGATTGTTCTGTGAATTAAAATTGTTAGGCGGGATCGGTTTGCGCGCTGCAACACGAAGTAATAAGGTTGATGAGTTGTGGTGATAAGGGTGGCCGAGGTAATAAGGATGAAATGTGATCGTTATCACTGCTGAAATGAAAAGCTATAAGCTCTTGAATATGATGATGTTGAAAAGGAAAAAGGAGAGATTGTGCATCTTGTTTGATTTTGGTTGTGTCCTTCTACATGCATCTATTAAATTGGTTCTATTGTTTCTCCTTAAGTGTTTATTGCTTGATTATACTTGGGATAAAGTTTGTTTATACATACTAGTACTATTCCACAGTGCTAACGTCCCTTTTGCCGGGGGCGCTACATCTTTATATGGATGTAGGTGGATCCATAGCAGGTTGCTTAGCTCGCCGTTAGTGGTGCCTTCTCTTCATCCTTCTCAGCTGTACTGGTGAGCTCCATTTCCTCTTGGGGTCATGTGTAGTTCGGGCCTTCTCCTTTTGAGTGTATTATGTATTGTAAGGTATAGCCGGGGCCTTGTTGCCGGCAAGTATTGTATAAGTCCCTAGTACTCTTAGAGGTTCCGTAGACACTACGTGGGTGTATATGTATATTTTGGGTAGTGATTGTATGTACTTGTAATCATGTTCCATGTCAGAAAGTGGCGTATCTAATATGCATGAATTGGACTTAATGTGGTAATCATGTACTTTTAAGCTTGTGTTACCGTTCCTCATAAATAATGTATGTTATAAACACGGGAAAACGCGTTGGGTGAGAAATGCAAATCAGGTTCGCTTGATTGGGGGTCACCCGGTCGAGTGCCGGTCGCGTCCCTCGAATTTGGGGCATGGCATTATTAACCAAGGTTAACCTATTAAACTAATGTCTTTTAAGGTTACCATTAATTAGGTTAAACTTGAGTTGATTCATGACCATACACTGGTTCGGAATTAACCGGTTCTCTAATTAATTAGGTAATTAATCGACTAATCAAATTATAAGCTAACAAAGATGATCATGCTTTAAAAAAACAATAAATCCTAACAGCTACATACTCACTAACATCAGCAAGACCAATCACAAAACTTTGACAGATAATCTATGCAAACTAACAGGGAATCACAGAAACGGTTCATACCGTAATATAATTAAACAATAATTACATAAATAGGGACAAAATAAACAGTTAATGAAAACAAAGCAAACAATGATTTAACATATGATATCTTGTTGCAATAATGTACAGGAACAATAAAGAGGAGAGAAAATTATAGACAATATCATAAGAGTTTCTTATTACTAATCTTTTGAATAACTAAAGGCATGATGTTTATATTTTGATTTTCTTGATCAATTACAGGAGATAACACATAATCAAACAAGGGACAAGAGAAAAACAGTAACTAAGCAAATAACAAGCTATTTAAACAAAAATCAACGAAAATAGTGATTAACACGATTTTTGTTTTAATATTGCATAGAAACAGTAAAGAAAGAAGAGGAATACCCGTTAAAGGGATTTGGCCGGAAAGATTGAAATTGGCGGACCTTGGTCGGATTCCGGCGGAGTTTAAAAATAACTTCAACCCACATGAATCAATAGCCCTCAACGAGAGCTGTCGATCCATATAGGTAGAAGCCATTGAAGGTCTTCAAGTCGGCCGGAGATGAGGTTTTAGGGTTTCTGTTTTTCAGATCTGGAATTGAAAGAATTTGAACGAGTTTTTGGTTAAAATAATGGTAGAGGGTGAGTGAAAATGGGGAGAAGGTTGTCTGGTGAAGAATTAGGGATATTTGGTAGAGCTCCGCCGCCGGAGGCGATTTCCGGTCGGCGGAATGTTGAGAGAGAAGAGAGGGAGTTATGGGGGAAGGGTATTACGGTTTAGGTGAAAGGGGGGGGGGGTGAGAAGTGTTTGGATAGTTATATAGTTAGGGGTTGTGGGGTTGTGAGTCGTTGGATCAAATCCAACGGTTGGAAATGAGGCGTGGCTTAAACGGGGTCGTTTTAGGAGATGGGTGGTTGGACTGGGTAAAGCCTTGGGCTTGGGTCGATGGAGTGTGTAGAGAGAAGCTTTGGGCCTGGTAATTTTGGTCCAGGTGCATTTAATTCATTTTTAAACAAAACCAAACTTAATTAATTAAACTAAATTAAAACTAAAACGTAATAATTAGTTATAATCCTAGTCTTTGTTTAATTAATAAATTAATTCATTAAGAGCCAAACCATTTAATTTACTCCTAATCATTTAAAGGACAAATTTCGCAGTTTTTCTTAAAAGAAAGTAATTAAATTAAGAAATTAAATATTAAACCTATTTTATATCAAACAGTTATATTTATTTAAATCATAACTAAGGTTATGCGCCTAATTATGCCGCTTTAAATTATTTATAGGTTTTAAAAGGTGAATTATGATTACATAATGCAAAATTAATTCACAAATAGCACTTAAATTCAATAAAACTAATTAATTTATTGAGTTTTTTTGTAGGATTATATGGTAGGTAAATATCACGTATTTTTTGTAGGATTATATGGTAGGTAAAAATCACGCGCTTACCCTCATCAGTATGAAAAAATGTTCCAAAAAAAAAAAAAATTAAATATTGAATTATTTGGCTACCTATGGAAATTGAACTTGGAACTGGAAACCTTGCAGTCTAAAGACGTCAGGCTTGTCATTTATTCGCAAACTGCAAAGTAATTACAACAAGGGCTGTGGTGAAATAGTAAATACCCCTTCATCCTTGATCAGAGGTTTCGGGTTCGAATTTCTGAGTATGGAGTCGCCTTTGTTAGAGAGCACTTTACCTCCCAATGTGAAACTTTTCGGTGCGAATAAATATTTAGTCGGGCCCCAATATAATTACCGGACATCGGATCGGATGAGAAACCAAAAAAAACTTTCTTTTAATTTGATCTCCGATTACTAATATCTTTTCTAGTTTCATATAACATGAATATTCAGTAATGCAAGTTTGTTTGGTTTGAGATATATACACACATATTAAAATACTAATATGGACTTATTATAGTGTGTGAACACTGAATAATAGCATTGAAATCGCAACGAAGAATAACTAATGCAGAGATTTCTGCGTACCTAATATAGTATCAACGTAAACAATTTAACGATTATTTGTTTTTTAGACACAAATGCCGTATAAGCATTAACCAATACAAAAAACAAACACCTAGTTGTACTACGAAGATTGATATTAACTCAATACAAGAACCAAAAGTTATCTGGGTTGTATGTTTCGTAATTATATTCTTTGAGTTGAGGGTTGATCACGCCCAATTCTAGTCCTAAAAAAAATAAATGGTCATGGTAAATATAGTTCGGTCTAAGACTTCGAAATCGAATCCCACAGAGAACTAAGGTTTTGCCATAATTGTATAATATCACTAAGAAGACAAGCTCGAATAAATATAAAGATTAAGATTCGTATATCTACCTAATTTACTAAGAAACTAAAGCAGTAAATTAACAACTAAAAATATTAAGGGTTAGAGATTAAATTTAGGAGGTCTAGAGTTATGATTTTCTCAAATGTTGGAATCTTTCCCGCTATGTTCCCTACAATTTCGCCTATGCATTCTCTACTGATCGTGAGCACTTTAGGTGCCGTAATTCTCTCTCGAGCAACTACAGTAATTTACTAGACATATTCTCTCGAACTACGCTAGTTGGCTTTATCTAACCGCTCACTATGATCACATCAAGACTTTGTTATTCCTAAACCTACCTTTAAACCCGCTGTATTGATTTCTCACATACGTTAGGAGTGACGTTTTTCAACAACCACCTAAATATGTATCCTTTATCAAGAAGCACATAATAAATAGGTACAGTCAATCGATCGTCATTCAATCAACAACAATAAACACATAGTTGAACAAACAGAAAAATCAACGGCTCAATTATATAAAAACATAACAAGAATTTATCCTACAAAAGGTTCTATCAAAACCTTAGATAACAAATTAGCTAATCATAATAATATGCATAACTACAATATTAGAATTCATAACCAACAATGGAAATAGGAAGAAGAAAGTGAAAATCTCGTAGAAGAATTCTCTGCCTTGCTCCTAGTGTGTTCGTGCCTCCTTAGGTCTAAAGTGTATCAAAAGTCCTCAAAATACCATTTTTTCATGTATATATAACATGTAGGGTCGGGCCCAAACAATTATACCTTCTCCTACGTAAAAAAGGACACTTTTCCCGGACAGGACGTGCGCGGCCGCGCATCGACCACGCACTTTAGCCAGTATTCTGCCCCATTTGCGTGGTCAGTGCGTGACCGCGCATTTGCTGCTCACTTTTCACCCTGTTCTGTTCGGAATTTGGGAAAATGTAAAACATAAAAGTTGTAGTCCTTTGAATTATGTTTCCAACCATTTATTGTGGAGACCAAATGGAGTTTTTCGGAAAAAGTTATGTGCATTTTACTAGACAGTGTGCAATATGCCTACTCGATTCTTCGTTCGTTCTTAACTATCATATATTGATCCCCGAACACGATTCCGGTTTGATTTCTTGGGATTTTACTCAGACTTCAAAGCCCAAATCACAAATCACTTGAATTTATTTCATAACGTCTACATAGCCCAAAATCACTCCTACAAGGCATAAAACACACAATTAGTGCAAAACACTAGCAATTAAAGCTCAAACTCAATTAAAGTGCAGTAAATTAGAGTGTAATAAGCGACTAAAATACGTAATTATAGCCTATTATCAAAGGTCTCTCGGAACAACCTCTTTATCCCTCCGGGGTAGGGGTAAGGTCTGCATACACTCTATCCTTCTTAGACCATACTTGTGAGATTTTACTGGGTTGTTCTTAACAAGATTTTCCCATTTTGTAACACATAACTAATATAAAATTATGTGAATTGACGTATTGCAAAATGATGCTAAATTCTGTAACTCTCCTTTATGACTCCTAGGGGTGTTCATAAAAATCCGAAAAATCGAACCAAATCGGAAAATCGAATCAAACCGACCAAAAAAACCGATACATTTTAGGTTTGGTTTGGTTTTGAGTTTTAAAAAGCGATTAAATTTGGTTTGGTTTTGGTTTCAATAAAAAAATAACCGAAAAAACCGAACCAAATCGACTATAAAATTAGCTTTTAAAGTTATTATTACACCTATATATATGTATATTTTTTATATAAAGTTTCTAAACTTTTATGGTATATATTAGTCATTTATATTTTTAGTCTAGTTTTTTGCTATTTAATAATCTAATTCTTTGCCTTTACATTCTAGTTTAATTGGTAATTTTCTTTCGCTAAGTATAAAAAAATTTATTTCATGCTAAAGTATAAGTAGATTTTTAATTGAGTACTTAAATTATTCATCATTATTTTATTCAATTATCATCAATATATCTTGGTAAATGATAAATTTCTCAAAGAGCAATTGATTTGATAGTGTTATGTTGAACATGTAGTCGTCGAAATATGCATTTGGTAGTGTATGTCCCATATTTAAGAAAACCCCCGATAAATAACTGAAAAAACCGAATCGATAAAAAATCGACTTAGTTGGTTTGGATTGGTTCCAATATTTGAAAAACCGACTTACTTGGTTTGGTTTCTTTGTTTGGAAAAACTGACCCAAACCGAATCATGAACACCCGTAATGACTCACCTGGGAATTTTTTAAAAATATTTTAAAATTCTGAAATATTTGCTTTAGTATATAGAGAATTTAGTCAACTAGTCTTAGGATACGCGCTTTGCGCGTGAACTTATATTGACGAATATAAATTTATTAAAATATTAATATAAAATAATATTGTCATGCAATTAACGTATCAGATAGTATTTCTAGAATTTGATGATGTGCTAAAGATTATAATAACCATAGATCTTAGAAATTTATATCTATTATAGTATTTATTTGAATGTGTATTAATATTTTTCTCCATCGGTGTGGAATAATAGTGGGTATATTGTTGTTTTTGCTGCTGTTGTTATGCATTTATATTTTTGTATGTAAATTTTAGCTAGTCATTCATATTTGAATGTGGCTTGTGGATTTTGATTTTAAACTCATTTGTCTATAATTGCTCGTTTGGCTAATCAAAGTCTATTCATTCCTCAAGAACAAAGCAAATTGTGTTCCTAAATAAGTACTAAATATTAGTGATGAGAAAGAAAGTTTTTAAACGCTGTGGTTGAAAAATCCTTGTTTAATTATAGTAAGGATTAATATTTCCGACCTAGTTGAAATAAGGAAGGACTTATATAAGTAAAATCTATATATGGAAAATATTAAATTCCTAAATATCAGAGATTTCTATTAATATAGTATAAATATAGATTTTTTTCCATTTTTACCCTAAGAAAGTAATTGGTCTCCTAATTGTTGTCTTATTGTTTTTCCCTTTTTACCTACGAAATTTTTGAATTTACAATCTTTGGTAGATTATTAGGGATGCTAACTAAGGAAGAAGGTTCCTACTCTTACCTTTCTTCTTAATTATTTTTTCTTTTTATTCTACAAATATATCTTTTTTATAAAACATATTTTATTTGTATTCAATTTCATCCATTATAAAGTACACTTATAAAGGATAAAAATGGTGAACAATATTTCGCTAACAGTTTTCGTGATTTTAATATATTATAGATATAGTGTACCTAATATTGCTTATATGAATACTCCAATTAATTATTTTATCCTCACTAAGTGTTAAATGTCTGAATAAATATTATGTATTATTTGTTAAAAGTCTAAGTGTTTACAGTTTTAACCAACATAGAATTATCTCTTGAAACTTGTTTACAACGCTATATCGAAATCTGATTGAATTTCACACTACGATCAATTATATTGACGTGTATTATACATTATACAGAAAAGGGCATATTTTAATAGGTAGAATAAGAAAGAATTTAGTACAAAGATAATTAATGATGCAATATACATTTAAATGGTACACTGCCAAAATAGTGTATATGAAATTGAATAAGAATGAATTAAGTGTAGTAGCAATTGACGACGCAAAAAAAGGTATTACATTAAAAAAGTAGTTGTATTCAATGTGTAGACACTAAATGGAGTGTTACAACGAAGCTTGGATGTGGTGATGTTGCTGGACCCATTAGCGAGATTGTTGCTTACTCTCTTGATGTCATATGTCGAAGAATGCTGATGTGCGCCGGGAAGAATGTTGCTTCAATCCGGTTAGAGGAAGGAACTTCTAAAATATAACAGTATTGTCGATGCATTCAGCGAAATAATTCAGAATCTATAAAATAAATATAATTATATAGTTAATATATGTAAATTTTATATATAATATGTATACTTAATTTGTGTATAGTTTAGGAGATTTCATTTAAAACAAATATTACTTAGAAGAATAACAAAAGAACTTCATACAATTACTATGCCAAAATAACAAATCAAAGCAGATTCAATTGGGGGTTTCTCAGAGAATACACACGCATACATATACACGTTTGTGCATGAGTGTGCTAAATGAGAACATACATACACATTTGTTGGGATATATACTATTAACTATGGGTTTGGTTTGGATATAGTATTTATTATGGAATAATTGTTTACTCAATTTTAATAAAGTTTTAAGTAGATCATATATTAGTCTGTGTCCTTTGCTTATATAGTAGATGATTTAGTGTATAGAGTTTAGCTTATACACGGAAGATTAGATCATCGGTTCGTATAAGTATGAAGTTTGAGTTCATAATCTAATGATGGAATTGGACAAACCATCATGGATGATTGTAGCACAAGATTAAATATAATTTATCTTGATTATGAGAATGGTTTAATTCCAACTTCTTGTGCTAATACATTTTGTATGTATTGAACGGGCCAAGTAGAGATAAGTGTTTTATACTGACTTAATAAAATAAACTCTAGCCATTAAATGTACTTATACTCTTAATCTTAATATAATTATTATTAGTTGTGCATATTATTATTGTTTTGATTTATTAAAAGGCGAGATTCTTTCGTGGGTCAATATGCCTGGTAAATTGGATAATAATAATAATAATGTACATTGACGAAGTAATAGTTAGTTGATGGAATCCATGTCTCGGTTTAGAGATTGATGATACACCTTTATGAAAGCTTATAAGTTTTCATGTGTGAACCCGAACAGTGGATTTTATATCCGACCCATGAAATAAGTTAAGCAAAAGTCTAAAGGAAATAATCAATAAATTAAATCGTCAGTAATTTAATTTAATTGATTAGTATCTGAATCTTAACATGGGAAGTTAAATAAGATTTAATGAATGAATTTCGAAATTGAATAAAGAGTGCAATTACGAATTTTTAGTGGAATAATTCATAATTAATTATGGTGGACATTAATTTCGAAAATTACAAATAATTCCATAATTGGAAGTCTTGTTAATGAAATTATGTGGTCCCTACTGTGCCTAAATAAAAGGAGATAAAGGAATCCTTTAACTGGTGGAAAAGAAAACTCAACAGGTTTTGGAAAAGGGTTTTAACCCTTAAAACTTGTGCGATAAATACATAAATTTTTCCACCTAGAGAAAGGTAACAGATGGTGGCCGAAATTTTCAGCCATACTTTTCTAGAAATTTTGCCCACACGAAATATATTTCCGGGTATTATTTGGGTAACACAGTAGAAGATCGTGGAACGTTCGGTGATCGTGATTGTGCGGGTGGTGGAGAATTCACTTAGTTGCTATGGAATTGGAGGCTCACGTGATAGAGGATTATTTTCTCATGCTTCAAGAGGTAACCAGTGAAATCCCGTTTATGCTAGTTGTCTAGATTACATGTGATTTTGTAACCACCCGGTCGGTCGTTCCGAGAGTTTAGCCCCGTTTCCCCTATGCCTGCTTTCATTTTGTGTGGTTCAACTCTTGTGTGTTTTGTTGGGTTGGTTGGTTTGGGTTCGGAGTGATCGTGGTGAGAAATAAGACACTTAATCTCTTAATTTGGTTATATAGTGAAAAAGTCAACCGAAAGTTGACTTATTGGTAAACGACC
This sequence comes from Nicotiana knightiana, assembly GCA_005239525.1. NCBI lineage: Eukaryota > Viridiplantae > Streptophyta > Magnoliopsida > Solanales > Solanaceae > Nicotiana > Nicotiana knightiana. Next base: position 15,943 of record ML385621.1, on the reverse strand, counting down.
TCGAAATACGTATTTTATGGTTCGTATAGTTTTGTTAGGTGATTTGGGACTTAGGAGTGAGTTCGGAATGTGGTTTTGATGTCCGGTGTAGAATTAGGCTGAATTGGTGAAAGTTAGTTTTTGGCGATTTTCGGTCGGCGGTGAAAAATAGCTATCGGGGTCGGAATGGAATTTTGAAAGTTGGAGCAGCTTCGTAATGTCATTTTGGATATGTGTGCAAATTTTCAGGTCAATCGGAAGTGTTTTGGATGATTTCGGCATCTTTGGTGAAATTTAGAAAATTTTAAAGTTCATAAGCTTGAATTTGATGTGATTTTGGTGTTTTTGCGTTATTTTTGGTGTTTCGAAGGCTCGACTAAGTTTGAATAAGGTTATGGGACTTGTTGGTATTTTGGTTGGGGCCCCGAGGGGCTCGGGATTGATTTTCGGTTGGTTAACGGAGGTTTAGACTTAGGAACTTGCAGCAAAGTTGCTACTGGTGCCATTTTACTGGTGTGGCCGCACCTGCGGATGGGGAGCCGCAGGTGCGAGGACCATGCACAGGTGCGGACTTTGGCAGCTCATGAAGGGGTCGCAGGTGCGGATGGGTGGCCGCACCTGCAGAAGCGCAGGTGCGAAGAGGTAGTCGCAGGTGCGAAAAATGGAGACTTAAGTCAAGTGCGCAAATGCGCACCTCCAAACCCGTCCCAGGTGCGCATAACTGGCCGCAGGTGCGGGACCACTGTCCAGAGAGTATAAAAGGGGTTCCTTCGTGAAATTTCACCCATTCTTCACCATTTGTGGACGGGTTTGGAGCTTTGAGCAGTATTTTTCAGAGGAAATTGAAGTTATCGATTGGGTAAGTTACTTGGACCTCGTCTCTTATGTTTGTGATGATTTTTCTACTGTTAGTCATGCAATGGGTAGGAATTTAGGGAGGAAAATGGGTAATTAGAGCTTGTGATCAAGAGACTTTAAAATGGGAATTTGAGGGGTCATTGGGACTCCGATTTCAATGTTCTTGGTATGCACAGAATCGTGGGAGGATGAGGATTCTCGTTGTGTAAATTTTATCAAATTCCAAGACCTGGGCCCAGGGCCGGGTTTGGTAAATTTCGGGAATTGTGCCTAATTTTGATAGTTTTCGATTGGGGTTCGTCTCCCTAGCACATTTTGATGTTATTAACCTGATTCTGATAGACTCGGAGCATTTGGGAGCCAATTCGAGGGGCAAATGCACCGCAGAGTAGCTTTTGGGTTGTTTTGAGGTAAGTAACGATTGTAACTCTAAACCTGAGGGTATGAAACCCCGACATTTTATATTGTTTTGGTAAATAAGGTGACACACATACTAGGTGACGAGTGTGTGGGCGTGCACCGATAGGGATTATGACTTGGTTCGTCCTGTAGCAACTTTTAAGCCGCGTATTCGATTTGAAACCTTACGACATCTTGTATTTTAGAAATTTTTACTTGTTTATGGGCTGTGAGCCATGTTTGGGGCCTTGTGCTGACCTGTTTAGACCCTCATAGGTACTTTTACACTATTCTCACACTATCCTGATAGAACAACTGTGAACTCAGTCATGTTTTTTATTTGTTATTTTCACTATTATCACATTGTTTTGAAACCCTGAGAGGTATTTTGGGGCTGAGTCCCGTGAGTTGAGATGAGTTGCCCGAGTGGCTTGTGGGGATGACTAAGTGAGGCTGAGAGCCGAGTATGTGATGATAGTTATCGATCGGGCTGCACACCGCAACATTATATATTATATATTACATATGGATCGGACTGCACGTCGCAACAATATACATTATATATGGATCGGGCTGTACGCCGCAACAATATACATTATATATGGATTGGGCTGCACACCGCAGCAATATATTTATTGGATTTGTCTGCACGCTGCAGAAATATAGCGCTTGGGCTGTAGGAGCCCCTCCAGGAGTCTGTACACCCCTAGTGAGCGCAGCTGACTATTATATGGATCGGACGGCACGCCGCAGCGTATGTTATATGGATCGGGCTGCACGCAGCAGCAATATATATATGTATATATGTATTGGATCGGGCTGCACGCCGCAACAATTGTTATATGGTACCTGATGAGTAAGAGTGCTGAGTGTTAGCATTGACTTATGAGAGTAGAGTCACGAGTGACTAAGAGGCTTGCCCGATAGGCTTTAATTTTGAGTGACACTATGCCCGAGTGGCTGATATTTTTATGAAACTACTGTTTCACTTTTCTTTACACCGAGCCTCTTTGATAAATGTTGACTAATGTTTTATACAAGTTTAAATGGAAAAGCTGGAGTTTTGTGAAATCTTTGGTAAATATGGACTCTTGACTTGATCTATTACCTTTACTGGTACTTATTTTTATGAGACTATAAAGTTTAAATGCTCGTCACTGCACTCAAGTTTTTAGATTCTTTGGTTACTTACTGAGTTGGCGTACTCACGTTACTCCTTGCACCTTGTGTGCAGATTCAGGTACCGGGGCAGAGCGATAGTTGAGCTACCCCATTTGGAGCATTGTTTGGAGATTGTGAAGCAGCTGCTCGGCGTCCGCAACCTAGTCTTTCTCTTTCCTACACTGTCATTTTAGTTTATATTCCCAGACTTGTTGTAGTAGAGGATTTGTATTAGACTGTATCACCTATTAGATGCTCATGACGGTTGACTCCAGATGTTGGGGATGTGTTTAGAATGTTCTAATGATTTTTAATTTTTTGAAATGCTTAAGAAACAAAATTATTATGAAAAATTCAGATATTTGATGTATTAAATGGAAAATCATTATGTTATTTTCAGAGAATTGGCTAGCCTAGTATCACAATAGGCGTCATCACGTCCAGTTTAGGGTTGGGGTCATGACAAGTTGGTATCAGAGCACTAGGTTACATAGGACTCACCGGTCATGAGCAGGTTTAGTAGAGTCTTGCGGATCGGTACGGAGATGTCTGTACTTATCTTCGAGAGGCTGCAGAACCCTTAGGAAAATCTCAGATTCTTGAATTCCTTCCATGTATTCGAATGCGCACGAGAGCGCTTGGTATCAGCTGTGCATCGATGGCTTGTGACTTCCATGGACGAGATGTGATTTTGGCATGTTGGTAATGGGCCAGTCTAGAGGACTTGAGGGCGGATTCATTCTGTGGCTTGAGTGCTAAGATTTCGATTGTGTGTGTCATGCATTTGGGGACTTATATGTCCGTTAGTGTCATTATTGACGGGACTTTATGACTGGATGTCTATGTGGTGAGTATGATTTGAGGGTGAGATGTGTTCATATTGTTTGATTGTGACAAAAAGGGATGGGCCGGATATGTACGAGAACTATTGAGTGTTTGACTTCTGTCTGGATTTGGCACATGGCCTCGAGTTGTGAGTGTATTGGAAGACCTCTCATGTTGTTTAGTTTTGGAGTGAAGCGGATCGCTCTATTGGGTTATGAGTTGCTGGTGATGTCTTTTGGGATGATCATTGCCCCAGTAACATTCATATATTTGATCAACGGTGTATTCCAGCCGTATTAGCACTCCTTTGTTATTGTATTCGTTAATGGCATCCTGGCGTATACGCGTAGCCAGGGGTAACATACTCAGCATTTGAGGATGGTATTATAAGGATTCAGGGAGGAGAAGCTATACACAAAGGTCTCCAAGTGTGAATTTTGGCTCAGTTCAATAGCATTATTGGGACACGTGGTGTCCAGTGAGGGTATCCATGTGGTCAGACGAGTGTGGGTAGAGCTTCCAGAAACTCAAGATTCCTTTGACCTCAGCTCTAGTGTTAGTTCTACCACCAGCTTCAGGTTCTTATACCGCATATCTTGATGCCTCGAGGTTAGGCATTGGTTGTTTTTTAATGCAGAAGGGTGTAGTGACTGTGTAATAGTTATGATCTTCGAAAGTGTATAGAGAGATATCAGTTTAAGGCTAAGCAGGCAGGGGTATCTCCTGCGGGTTGTCCTGGGGTGTATGATCCTTATGTTGTTCTGTAGTAATTTCTCTTCTATCAATAAATGATATATGTTATAATTTGAGTTTAGATCGCTTATGGAAGTTGGCATGACTATTACAATGGTGAATGCGAGATTTGCAGATGACTTGAGCTGTTAGACGGGTTGTGTTATTATGGGCGTTGTGAGTTATTGGTTGTCTTGATCATTGGCTTTGAGCCAAGTGGGGAAGTCTGTTAATGATAAGTTGATTGCATGATTATGGGTTGTATTGGTTTCAGTTCGAGGTATATTGGTGAATCAATTATGACTTGTAGATGTGGGGTCTGGGAATGACTCAAGTAATGGAAATTTCTTCGATATAGGTTGTAATGTACTCTATGGGAAATGGGTTCTACTGAATGATTGAGTGGTAATTGTAAAAGGTGTAGTTTGTGCAGTGTATGAATTTGCTTGTGGCTTCAAGTGAGTGGATTACTTTCCTAGTATGTTAGTGTGCAAATGAGTCAGGTCGATTCTGTCTAACTGGTCAGTGTAGTTGAGATTTACGCTGGAGGGTTTCAAGACTTGTGACATTTTTACCTTTTCATGGATTCTGCATATCAGTATCAGGAAGGTGAAGGTAATGACTTTAAATTCGCAGGAAGTCTCGTCAGGGTAAGTATTTCTAACTTGGTGCTTTTGGGGATATTTGAGAGAGTATTCAGCGGCTTATGCGCCTTAGACGGTATGGATTTATGCTTGGGTCGTGTGTGGTGAGTCTGGGATGGGAATTGTGGTATTATGGCTAGGAGAAGCACCAATTAGAAGGTAAGTCAGAAGGAACTTGGATAAATAGGACAACTTGGTAGTAGGCCGGATCTGCATGGTAAGGGATACGATTAGTTCTTTGGGTGTTCATGAGGTAATGAGTTTTACAGGTGTTCCTTAGCAATGCTCTTGGGTTTTGGTGACCTGTGTAGCTTGATTGAGTTATAAGGATTCAGTCCCAACGGTTTGGTGTTGTACAAATGGGATTTAGATAGTTCCTGATGGTTTCTACCACGGTTAGAGATACATATTTTCTACTGGCGTGAGGTGCAGGTAATGTATAGTGATTTTGCTTCTAAATGGGATCAAATGGGAAGTCCTCGACCAGTTGGGTGCGTAGTTTTTGTGGCTCGAAAAGGGATTATAAATTTCTCATGTTTATCATAGGATGGCATGGTGTATGGGTTATGTCGTGTAGAGTGAGATTTCCATGTGTGAGGTCACAGTTTAGTTCTGGAAGGAAGGTCGAAAAATTCTTAGGCAGCATTTGCAGTTTTAGATAACTAGGTAGATGATAGCACTGTTGGGTGGCTTGATGAGGGTATATATTTCTGAAGAGTCAATGTGTGGAGTTTAGGGTGCTTCATTGGTATTGCGACGCTCTCTTGTTGGGTCGACTGTTGATATTCAAGGTTTCTTGGTGACACAAAAGAATTATAGGGGTATCCCTCGTGGAATGATTGAGTATTAGGGATGTGCTATGTATTCGAGCGGTGGAGTTGATATCAGATATAGTAATTGTTGCGCTTCATGACTTCGAGACTGAGAGTTCTCATAAACAAGTTATTTTGTGGTAGTGAACTGTGAAGATGCGAGTAAAACTAGTCAGATGTTAGTATGTACCATGGTTCAGTTGTGAACTTTCGGTGAGTAATCTATCTGTGTGGGCGACCAAAGTTGATTTAGGGTTATTGGTAGGCCAGTATGAGTGTGTGTTCTGCACCGGGTCAGAATTGTTGACTCCGAATTTCTATTGTTGAGGAATGTACCATTCGATTGTGATTGAGTTTATTCATGTTATGGAGTGATCTATGAGTTACCCTTTGGTGTTGCGAGGAGTTGTGATCATTGGTTATAGGTACATATGGTGCGGTTCTAATTGGGCTTTATAGTTAGATTTAAGTAAGGTAAGTAATTGGGTATTGCGGGATTGAGACGTATTGGTTATGTACTTTCTAATTTGTGTGGTATGGTATCATCCGATTTCCCCGTGGTTATGGCAATGCACTTGGAGTACTTGATGTCGAATTGTGCATGGTTATTGATTTTTAGCCAGGTGGATAGAAGTATTTCATGTGACCCAGCGTTTGGATGGTATCACGCATTGTAGCAGAGTTATGTGGAGGTACGATCCTTGGTGTCAGATTCGTATGTTTTGATTTTCGATGAGTGTCAGGCTCTGAGCATGGTGTTGTGACGGTAATTATTAATGGGGGGATGGTCCTCTCGTGTGAATCTTTTATATAATTTGATTACATTAGGGTGTTGCTCTTGAGTGCACGAGTTGCACAGATTATGGCTTTGAATTGTATTGATGTGTGATGTCATCAGAGTGGCCGTGTTGGATGAGAAGAGGTCATAGGACCTAGAACGAATACTGTCAGAATTGACTACAACATAGTTGGAAGGATAAATATCGGGAGTCGGCTTAGAAATCTACTATAATTTCCGTTGGGAAGGGGGAGCTTCATGTTTGACTGATCGGATGAATGGTTGCTAGTTTCTACGTGTTTCTTTCATCATCGGCACCTTATGAAAGTGTTAAAGCAAGGCTTTTCTTGATAAGAGGTTATGTACCGGTATTGGGTTGTATTGAGCAGCTATTCTGATTAGGAGTTATCGCCACGAGTGTTTGAGTCATGCGATATATTGTGTGATTGCATCTTGGGTTACGGATATGGATTGATACAGCGTGTTCAGACCTGTTCAGTTTATAGTTGTGGAATTTTGATCTTGTAAATTATTTCAGAGGTGTGAGTTTGGTTCTAAGGTTTATGGGTCAGGATTGGATTTTGAAATCTCAAATGTATTGTGCTATTGGACCTATATGGGATAGGGTTATGTGGGATCACCCCCGAGTATGTGCATGGTAGGCTACACGACAGTTTGATGGTGTTGGAGGACAACTCTTGGCACGTTCGAGGACGAACATATGTTTAATTGGGGGAGAATGTAACGACCCGGTCGGTATGTCTGCTTTCATTTTGTGTGGTTCAACTCTTGTGTGTTTTGTTGGGTTGGTTGGTTCGGGTTCAAAGTGGTCGTGGTGAGAAATAAGACACTTAGTCTCTTAACTTGGTTCAATAGTGGAAATGTCAACCAGAAGTTCACTTATTGGTAAACGACCTCGGAATGCGGATTTTATGGTTCGAATAGTTTTTTAGGTGATTTGGGACTTAAGAGTGAGTTCAGAATGTGGTTTTGATTTTCGGTGTAGAATTAGGCTTGAATTGGCGAAAGTTAGTTTTTGACGATTTCTGGTCAGCAGTGGAAAATAGGCTATCGGGGCCGGAATGGAATTCCGAAAGTTGGAGCAGGTTCGTAATGTCATTTTGGATATGTGTGCAAATTTTCAGGTCAATCGGAAGTGTTTTGGATGGTTTCGGCATCTTTGGTCAAATTTAGAAATTTCAAAGTTCATAGGCTTGAATTTGATGTGATTTTGGTGTTTTTGCATTGTTTTTGGTGTTTCGAAGGATCGACTAAGTTGAATAAGGTTATGGGACTTGTTGGTATTTTTGGTGGGGCCCCGGGGGGCTCGGGATTGATTTCGGTTGGTTAACGGAGGTTTGGACTTAGGAATTTGCAGCAAAGCTGTTGTTGGTGCCATTTTACTGGTGTGGCCGCACCTAGCCGCAAGTGTGATGGCCGCAGGTGCGGAGTTTGGCAGCTCGAGAAGGGGTCGCAGGTGTGGATGGGTGGCCGCACCTGCGGAAGCGCAGGTGCGAAGAGGTAGTCGCATGTGCGAAAAATGGAGACTTAAGTCAAGTGCGCAGATGCGCACCTGGGACCGTAGGTGCGGGTCCGCAAGTGTGCATAAGTGGCCGCAGGTGCGGGATCACTGGCCAGAGAGTATAAAAGGGGTGCCTTCGTAAAATTTCACCCATTCTTCACCATTTGTGGACGAGTTTGGAGCTTTGAGTAGTGTTTTTCAGAGGAAATTGAAGTTATCGATTGGGTAAGTTAGTTGGACCTCGTCTCTTGTGTTTGTGATGATTTTTCTACTATTAGTCATGCAATGGTTAGGAATTTAGGGAGGAAAATGGGTAATTAGGGCTTGTAATCAAGAGACTTTAAAATGGGAATTTGATGGGTCATTGTGTTTCCGATTTTAGTGTTCTTGGTATGTACAGAATCGTGGGAGGATGAGGATTCTCGTGGTGTAAATTTTATCAAATCCCGAAACATGGGCCCAGGGCCGGGTATGGAAAATTTCGAGAATTATGCCTAATTTTGATAGTTTTTGATTGGGGTTCGTCTCTCTAGCATATTTTGATGATATTAACCCGATTCTGATAGACTCAGAGCATTTGGGAGCCGATTCGAGGGGCAAGAGCACCGCGGAGTAGCTTTTGGGCTGTTTTGAGGTAAGTAATGATTGTAACTCTAAACTTGAGGGTATGAAACCCTAGTATTTTATATTGTTTTGGTAAATGAGGTGACGCACATGCTAGGTGACGAGCGTGTGGGCGTGCACCGATAGGGATTGTGACTTGGTCTGTCTCGTAGCGACTTTTAAGCCGCGTATTCGATTTGAAACCTTACGACATCCTGTATTTTAGAAATTTATACTTGTTTATGGGCTTTGAGCCATGTTTGGAGCCTTGTGGCGACCTGTTTAGACCCTCAGAGGTACTTTTACACTATTCTCACACTATCCTGATAAAACAAGTGTGAACTCAGTCATGTTTTCTACTTGTTGTTATTTTCACTGTTATCACACTGTTTTGAAACTCTGAGAGGTATTTTAGGGCTGAGTCCCGTGAGTTGAGATGAGTTTCCCGAGTGGCTTATGGGGATGACTAAGTGAGCCCGAGAGCTGTGTATGTGAGGATAGTTATGGATAGGGTTGCACGCCGCAACAATATATATATATATATATATATATATTGTTGCGGCGTGCAACCCTATCCATAACTATCCTCACATACACAGCTCTCGGGCTCACNTATATATATATATATATATATATATTATATTACATATGGATCGGACTGCACGCCGCAACAATATATATTATATATGGATCAGGCTGCACGCCGCAACAATATATATTGGATCAGGCTATACGCCGCAACAAAATAGCGCTTGGGCTGTAGGAGCCCCTCCAGAAGTCTGTACACCCCCAGTGAGCGAATCGACTATTATATGGATCGGGCTGCACGCCGCAGCGTATGTTATATGGATCGGGCTGCATGCCGCAACAATATATATATGTATATTTGGATCGGGTTGCACGCCGCAACAGTTGTTATATGGTACCTGATGAGTGAGAGTGCTGAGTGTGAGCATTGAATTATGAGAGTAGAGTCACGAGTGACTAAGAGGCTTGCCTAAGAGGCTTTATTTGTGAGTGACACTGTGCCCGAGTGGCTGATATTTTTATGAAACTACTGTTTTCATTTTTGTTTACACTGAGCCTCTTTGATAAATGTTGACTAATGTTTTATACAAGTTTAAACGGAAATACTGGAGTTTTGTGAAATCTTTGGTAAATGTGGACTCTTGACTTGATCTATTACCTTTACTGGTACTTATTTTTATGAGAGTATAAAGTTTAAATGCCCGTCACTGCACTCAAGTTTTTAGATACTTTTGTTACTTACTGAGTTGGTGTACTCATGTTACTCCCTGCACCTTGTGTGCAGATTCAGGTACCGGGGCAAAGTGATAGTTAAGCTACCCCATTTGGAGCATTGTTCGGAGATTGTGAGGCAGCTGCTCGGCATCCGCAACCTACTCTTTCTCCTTCCTACACTGTCATTTTAGTTTACATTCCCAGACTTGTTGTAGTAGATGATCTCTATTAGACTGTATCGCCTCTTAGATGCTCATGAGGGTTGACTCTAGATGTTGGGGCTGTGTTTAGAATGTTCTAATCATTTTTATTGTTTTGAAATGCTTAAGAAACAGAATTATTATGAAAAATTCGGATATTTGATGTATTAAATGGAAAATCATTATGTTATTTTCAGGGAATTGGCTAGTCTAGTATCACGATAGGCGCCATCACAACCAGTTTAGGTTTGGGGTCGTGACAGATTTTGATACTGGGATTGCTTCCGCTGCGTATAATAGTCCATAAATTGGTATTAGAGCCCACTCACATCTAATTAGATAACTAAGTTTTTCATGAAACAAGAATATCGTATTTATGTGCATTTTGAATTACATGTATATGTGATTTTCTGAAAAACTACACTGCTATTTTGTGAATTAACTGTGCAGAAAATTGGATTATTCTTGTAATCATGAGATATCTATTTTTATTGATATTTGATTGGAATGATCTGGACTTTTTTTTGGTAAACCCTAGAAAAAAGCAAAACCTGATTCTGACCAAATTGCCGGTATTTTCGGAGGTCAGCAAACTTGACGGACTCCGATTGAGCTGAAATTTGGTGGCTCCATCGGAAACAACATGTTGACAAAAACTCACTGATTCAACAGTGAATCATGGTGTTTTTCGGCATTTTGAGGTTGTTTGGACTGTGTTTTGAACGTTTTTCTATTTTCTGGAAATTATTTATTAATAGTTTTACTTCATTTTTAATTCAATGGTGGTGGGGGTGACTCCTCATGGTCTCCATGATTAAATACTGATGATATAATTATTTTGTAAGAAAGTGTAATCCTCTGTTTGATATTCTAGATAACTAATGATTGGAGCATTTGGTATATTTGTGCATAAGAAATTTCTCAAATTTAAGTTTATGTTTTCATGTCCTACGTGATTACTAGTCTTGGATTTTTTATGAAAAATTTTATTCTATGGTTGGAGGTTGTAATTAAGTGAAATATGACGGTATTTTGTATGAGTTTTATATTATTGGCATGACTTTTAAGCTGTGGTCCATATTCTTCCATAAAATAATCTTATGAGATACATGTATTTTCACTTGTAAATTGAGAATTTTCAGAGTAATAAATAGTTACCACTAAAGTGGTTTGTTTATTTGAACTCATGGAAAATTCTTAATAAATTGGACATGTGAAATTGTGTCTATTCATGGATTGAGCATTATGATTAATAAGTAGGATCCACAAAATAGTCTATTTATTTGAGTCATTAAAATCTGCTTAATGTACCATGTGAAAATTATTCTTGATAAATCTTTATTAGTGGTAGAGTTTTTTTTAACTGGAAAAGAGTTTTATCTTTGGGTACTAATGAGACCAACTCCACGCATGAGAAGAGATATTATGTTTTTCTCTGAATGAGAGAAAATATAATATCTTAGGTTCTTGTGTATTTAATAAAAGGATAATTTATTGTAAAAGGAGATATCTTGAGCTCATAGTATAATTATAAGGAGAATGAAAATCAATATCATATTTATTTTAATTCATGAAACTGCTTAAACGGTTATTCTCCGAGTTTGGTTACAGGCTAGTGGTCATGAACTTGACAAACTCCGATGTGATGACCCAAGGGGTCATTTTATGAATTTAGACTCCGTTCTAGGCTTATTATCCATAAAAAAATTTATTTTAAATACCTCGATTTGCGTGCGCAGTCCGAGCGTGAAAACGGAAAGCTTTTATGTGAAAATATGAGAAATAGTAATTTCTAGAGTTAAAATTTTATTATAGTTGACTTTGATCAACATTTTGAGAAAACGGACCCGGATCTGTATTCCGACGATCCCGGGAGGTCCGCAATAAAATATGGGACTTGGGTATATGCCTGGAAATGAATTCCGAGGTCCCAAGCCTTAGAAATCAATTTTTGAAAGAAATTATTTTGCTGAAATATTAATGAAATAAAGAAAAGAATTAATGCTTGAAACCATTGGTATCGGGCTCGTATTTTGGTTCCGGAGCCCGGTATAGATTTTATAGTATTTAAATGTTAACTGTAAAATTTGGTGAAAAATGGAGTTTATTTGAAGTGATCTGGATGCCCAGTTGAGAAATAATGAACTTTAAGTGTTCTTGAGAAAAATGATGAGTTTTGAGGTTTAGTTCATAGTTTTACATGTTATTTTCATGATTTGATCGCACGAACAAGTCCGTATGATATTTTTAGACTTGCGTGCATGTTTGGTTTAGAGCTCCGAGGGCTCGGGTGGGTTTCAGATAGGTCACATGGTGTTTTACACTTGCAAAAATCTGTTGTTTTACTGTTATCTGATGTGAAACTATTTGTTCATCGCGTTCGCGTGGCTCCAGTCGCGAACGCGTAGAGTAAAATTTGAGTTGGGCATTTTCTTGTTCTATGCGAACGCGAAGGACACCTGGGCTTGACCTTATGCGNGACCCCCCCCCCCCCCCCACGTGATCGCGATGGCCAATAAGGCGTGGCCCTATGCGAACGCATAGAAGGCCTGTCCAGGTATATAAATTCACTCTTAAACACGAACAAAACCCTTTTCCTTCATAATTTTCAAACTAAACATCCCTAAAGACGATTTTCTTCATCAAAGTTCATCCCCACGTTGTTGGTAATAAATTATAAACTTTACTCTTTTAATTACCCAGTGTTTTTCATCACATTTAAATAAAAAACTAAGAATATTTTGATGGTAAAAATTGAGGGTTTGGGTAGAATTAGGGAATTTTGTAAAAATAAAATCTTTACCTCGAATTGAGGTCGGATTTCAAAACTAATTTTCTATTCGGGCTCGTGGGTGAATGGGTAAACATAATTTTGTACGAACCCCGAGTTTGGACCAAGCGGGCCCGGGGTCGGGTTTTTACTTTTTTTTTTAAAAAAAACTTAGGAAAAATTATAATTTTCAGTAAAGTTAGTTCCTTTAGCATTAATTAATGATATTAAGTTAATTATAATTAGATTCGAGTGTATTGGAGGTGAATTCAAGAGGAAAAGCTATAATTGAACAGTGAGTGGCCTGTGAAATTGAGGTAAGTGTTTGGTTTAACCTTGACTTGAGGGAATAGGAATCCCCAACTTAATTGTTTTGTGTAATTGCATGGGTGTAGTGTATAGGTGAGGTGACGAGTATCTAAGCACCACCAAATTGTCTGCGTACATGATCCCTTCCCCGTTTCCAATTTAATTTCTCATGTTTTAATTGTTCATATCCATTGTGATTTCTATGATTACTTGGCTTGTTAATTTATTGTTAAGTCTGGTTGCAATTATTTTTGGGAAAAGTATTAGTATTTTCCTTGATTTTATTGTGGTACATAAAGATTGAGTGGGTTGACATTGTTTTACGAGATATATATGTATTCCTATTGGTTCCATTTTTTTGTGATAATATTGATGAGTTTATGAGAAGTACAATTTTCTGTTTACAATTGTTGAGATAAAAGTGTTGTGAAAGGCTTGGCCTGAATTGTGAAAGTTTTTGATAAGTAAATAAATTTATAGTGATAAGGGTGGATAACAAGATAATGATAAGAGTGGACAAGTGAGGTAAATGATAGTGATAAGGGTGGACAGGGGAGATAAATGATAGTGATAAGGGTGAATAGGTGGGATCGGGTTGCACGCCGCAACAAGACAGTGATAAGGGAGGATATTTGTGTGTTACAGATTTTAATCACAATGATTTGGAAAAATTACGGTTTTACTCTACTGTTTCTCATATTATGCACATACGATTATTTTAAAGTAAAGTTTGGAAATTTATGTGAGATCTTGATTACCGCTGAGGCCTGGAATAGGCAACTGAGTTATTCTATTTATTATTGTTGTTTATCTTTCTTATTTGTGTAGAATTATTTTATTGCTTTGTTATTATATATGTTGCTACAGGTTAAGTTATAATCGCCCCGCCGTAGCCTCGTCACTACTTCGTCGAGGTTAGGCTCGGCACTTACTCAGCACATGGCGTCGGTTGTACTGATACTACACTCTGCACTCTTTTGTGGAGATCCAGGTACCGGCCAATAGTAGAGATTTTAGTAGCGGCTATCCATTATCCGGAGACACGAGGTATATCTGCCGGCATTCGCAGATCCAGAGAGTCTTCTCTTAGTTCGTAGAGACTATTTTATATTTTCTCAAAACAATTATATATTATTTCTTTCAGCCCATTATTTGTAGTATTCTTTAGTAGTTTGTGAATTGTGACATCAGACCCGGGGGTAGTCTTAGAGTTATTTATATAATTAGTTCGTGGCTCGATTTATTTATTTGTTTATGATTTTATATTTGGAGTTTTTCTTTGGAAACCATTAGGTTAAGTTGTCACGACACAAACCCTAACTCAGGTCGCGATGGCGCCCAACTCCGCCGTCAGGTAGGCCAACCATCATCTACTAGTGATTTCAGGTAGTTTACCAAAAATATTTTCCAACACTTGCTTAACTTAGTTTGAGACATTAAGTATAAACGGATAACAACAAGTAAGCATGGATAGTGAGAAAATAAATATCGAACCGTAATAAAATCCGAATATGAAATGAAGCATCAATTTACAAGTTTTCAGTTCGATCCTCCAGGATAATTCACAGCTCAACAGTCATAAACAATATCATGCAAATATCATGCGCATAGTGGAATAAGGACATCCGGCCTGGGCCAACATAATAATAATAATAATTGTGCACCGTCGTAGGGTCGAACGACGCGAACCATAGATGCATCTATCAATACCCGTCGTAGCATACAACCCGCTCCCATGAGAGTAGGGGAAAGAATCACTCTGCTCGCGGGATATAAATTGCGAAGGGGTCGCATGCAAACACAACATCTTTCTTTCAATTCTTTTCGAATAACAATTCCTTTAAAACATCAAATTCTCGGTTTTCGTAAAAACAAAGTTGCATACAATGAAGTTACCAAGCATATAACTCAATTTAATGGAATTCACAGGGCATGGTGTGGGCCTAACTACCCGGACATAATAATAATAGTCACTACGTACGGGCTCTCGTCACCTCGCATATGAGTAGTGCCCCACTATAATGACACATAAACATTTAATTCGCCTATGGGGAAAATTCCCTCTTACAAGGTTAGAAAGGAGACTTACCTCGCGTCAAGTCTACTTCCCAGGTCAAGAATGCGCCCGAAACTCCAAATTCGTCGCCCAAGGACTCGAAACTAGTCAAATATTTCATAAATAAATCAATCTATACTCAAAAGTATGAAATTTCCCTATTTAAATGAGTTTTCAACCTAAATTGCAAAATCCCAAAATACACCTCCGGGCCCACATGCTCGGATTCCGGAAATTTTTGAAGAAAAATATCACTCATGGCCTAAGAATCAATATTATATAGAATTTTGTTGATTCCTCAACAAATTTCTTGGTCATTTCATTTCCCATTTTTTGTCAAAAACCTAGGTTTCGACTCTAACCCATGGTTTCGACTAATTGTGGTGTTAATCTACCTAACAATTCAAGTATAAGCTAAATTCATAGTAGAAATTACTTACCTCTCAGTAGCTAGGTGGAATACCCTCCTTGCATGCCCTCAAAATCGCCCAAGAATGAAGAAAAAGTGTTCAAAAATGGCTAAGTCCGTGTTTAAAAGGAAGTGAACTGCCTTCAGGCTTTTCGCACCTGCGGAAATTGGCAACTCCCTCAGGGGTCGCACCTGCAAAACTGGGACCACAGGAGCGGTCTCGCACCTGCGACTGGACCTCCGCAGGTGCGGTCGCACCAGACCTGGTGCACGAGCAGTCATTTTAGGCTAGTTTTTGCCTCGCTCGATGCCCGAATGGCATCTGGGCCCAACCGAGACCCCGTCCAAATATACCAACAAGTCCTAAATCATAATACAGACTCGCTCGAGCCTTCGGAACGCCCGAAACAACGCTAAATCTAAAAATCACACCTCAAAACCTATTGGATCAAACTTAAGAACTTCAAGTTTCTGAATTCACTTTCAACATGCCGAACCATACCTATACTACTCGGAATGACACCAAATTTTGTGAGCAAGTCATAAACAACATGACGGAACTATTCCTGGTCTCAGAATTTCGCTCGGACCTTGATAACACAAAAACACGTTCTAAACCTCAATTTGAACTTAAGGACATTCTT